>CM053038.1:156582823-156857823 GCA_028564925.1 Lithobates sylvaticus
AAAGTTACATTACTTCCGCACTAAAGAACAGCTCCTTACAGCGGCCCGCAAGAAGGAAGAACTCCTATTCCAAAGCCACAAATACCAGCTTTTCTCCGACTTAGCCCCTCTAACAATAGCCAAACGAAGGGCCATGAAGCCGCAATTGCAGATCTTGATGCAACACCAGCTTAAATATACATGGAAATTTCCCTTTGCACTGCAGTTCTCCTATCAAGGTCAACAGCACTCTTGCAACACACCAGAATCACTGCAACGGCTGCTGGAGAACCTCCACCTTGCACCTTCAATCCAGCACTCCGAAACTATGATGCCACGCACTCCAGCCCGCATGCCGGCCATGCCATACTCAGCAACACCACTTCGCCACTCACCAGGACCATCATCGATCCGTAAAGGGACTCCATCCCGATACCAGGAGGGTGACCAGTTCACCAACCAGAAGCCCCGCACCCCACGCTGAACAGATAACTGTATCTCTTCCCCCTGTCGTTTTGTCCTGCTTGTCTCTCTTCTAGGTTCCTGATGGACACCCGATACCCTGCTCTGGAACTTTACACCAACCCGTATTGAGAAATGCTCTCCTAGTTCCAACTCAGCAAGCAGGCTTCAACACAGACCACCAACACCTAGAAGACAACGACTGGGTATGTAGCCTCTACACCCAGCAAACAAGTCCTGGACACAAACCCGCCTTTAGGCGGCCCTCTATGGTTCAGTCACCATTACTAACCATCAATCCAACGTTCGTATAACTAAAAGATCACTTTATTATTACCTGAAAACGTGTACATTTTATGTGAAACTGCTTCTTTTTTGACACCTTGCACTCCCTGCGGGGTTAACCCCCTTGCAGGGAGTGCGGGGTCCTCAAAACCGTTATGTAGTACCATAACCCTGTAACTCTACTCAGAAAGCAATACCACATTACCTGTTGTCTAATCTCTCATATATATACCCACCCCCTCCCTTACCTCACCCTTACCCTTCCCAGTCCCCCCTACCTTACCCTCCTGCTTCCCCTCCCCCATACCCCTTTCCTACACCCCCGGATTATTCCCCCTTACTCTTGTCCCCTTCCCCCCCCCCCCCTTTCCCTTCCCCATCCCTCCCCCTTTCCCGCCCTTATTTCCTAATGTTGGTATATATCTATACAAGCCTTGATGAGAGACTCTTACTTAACTCGTGTAGATACTTAGGCAACTCTACAGAACAATCTACAGCCAGTTTAACAAAAACAGTTCACTCACCTTATGATTGTTATTTTTTGCTCCTTGCTGTATAGCAATTTAGTTTTGTCCATTTGCAGCGGGGAGCAGTCACTGCTCCCTCGCTCTCTGGTACTCACACCCCTCAGCCTCCTTCCGGCTGCAGGATCCGAGCACCCCACCTTGTCGGGCAACCCGACGCTTTGTACCGTTACTCTACCGCCTAATGCCTTGCTCTATTCCCTGTCCGACCCTCTACTTTGCTCCCTTTCTAAATCCCCCCTCTAGCTCCTACCTTCTCTCCCCTATTTGCTTAATCTTCCTGGGTCGAGTGGCTCCCTGTGACCATAGCCTACAGGACACAAAACCCACCACCACACAGAAATGGCCCCCTTAAACATACTCTCCCTTAACGTTAAGGGCCTGAACTCACCTAACAAAAGAGTCAAAGCTTTTCAAACTTTTGCCACCCTAAAAGCAGATGTGATAGCATTGCAAGAGACTCACTTCTCAGCCCGCCATACCCCTAAATTTTTTAGCACTCGTTACCCCAGGGTATACACAGCTTCCGCTGACACAAAACACAGGGGAGTGTTATTAGCCTTTCACCATACTCTTCCATTCACCCTCACAAAAGAAATAAAAGATCCGAATGGTAGATACATCATACTAGTTGGTCTCCTACAAGATATAGAAACCACTTTTGTCTCCTACTACGCCCCAAACTCCAACCCAATCCCCTTCTTCTCACACTTATTCCAAGTCATTAGAACACACTGTAAAGGCACTCTATTCATATGTGGGGACTCAAACTTAGTGACACATGCCCATCTCGATAAATCCCCTTATGCCCCGGAACACTTCTCCCCCTCCCTACAATTTCGTAAATTACTACAGCAAACATCCCTTCTGGATTCTTGGAGAGAGTGCAACCCACTCAAGAAAAATTACACCTTCTACTCTCACCCGCATAAATCGTTCTCTAGAATTGACCACATCTTTGTCCCGGTTGCATCCTCCCCCATATTGCTCCACTCCTCTATACACCCCATCACCTGGTCAGACCACTGTGCAGTCATCACCACGGTCTCCTCCCTGATCCCTAGATCTGGGGATAGATCTTGGAGCATGAATGACTCTCTCCTTACTAACCAGTCTTACTGTATAGATATACAAGTTGCTCTTAAAGAATACCTCCAGCACAACAATACCCCAGACATCTCCCCAATCCTACTATGGGAAGCCCACAAACCGGTAATTCGAGGCAAATGTATTTCAGTCGCCACACAAATTAAAAGACTCAAAAGACTTAAACTCCAAACCCTAGAATCCGATTTCCAATCCTCCTACCTACAGTTCCAAGCCTCCCCTACAGAAACCAACAAAACTATTCTTGATAAATGCAAACTGGAGTTAGACCTCCTTCTGGCCGAATCTGCGGACAAATATATCCGCAGATCCGATCATAAAATTTATACCAAAGCTAACAAGCAGGATACATTCTTAGCACTCCGCCTTCGTCAACCAGACCGTATTCACAACCCAATCAGGCTCAAGTTGGCCCCCGACTGTATCACCAGCAACCCCATCAAGGTGCTCTCTGAGTTCCGCAAACGTCTTGCTAAACTATATGAATCAAAGGGACCGCTTCCTCCCAACCTATCTGAAACTTTGTTTCACAACCTAGCAATTCCCAAGCTGTCGGAGGCCAATCGTGAGTCTATAGATGAACCGGTCTCAACAGACGAAGTTCTTGCAGCGATCAAAACCCTCAAACCCAATAAACGCCCAGGCCCGGATGGTCTTCCGGGCGCTTACTACAAAAAGTTCGCCCCTACCCTAGCCCCACTCCTCACCCACTCCTTCAACGCCCTACTAAAGCAGCAATCATTTGGCCGCGACACCTTAACGGCCATAATTGCCATGATCCCCAAACCCAACACAGACCATACTCTCTGGTCAAATTACAGACCCATATCTCTACTGAATGTGGACATTAAAATTTTGGCCAAGATCCTAGCCCTGAGACTCAACCCAATCATAGGTGACCTGATATCCAAGGACCAGGTTGGCTTCATTCCCCGCAGGCAGGCCAGTGACAATATCCGCCGCATAATCCTCCTTCAACACATAGCTAAGTCACGCAATATCCCCATGCACCTCTTGTCCTTGGATATCAGGAAAGCCTTCGATACGGTGTCCTGGCCATATTTACACTACATCCTGCAGAAGTGGGGCTTCGGCCCAAACTTCCTCCAGTGGATAAGTGCCTTATACACACAACCCCAGGCATACGTGAAATACTCAGGGTTTAAATCAGACTGCTTCCCGATTCAAAGAGGTACCCGGCAGGGCTGCCCCCTATCTCCCCTGATATTCGCCCTAATAATCGAACCCTTAGCTTCCCTGATAAGGTCTAACCATGATATTCGGGGCCTAGAAATAGCCAACACCACACACAAGCTATGCCTTTTCGCTGACGATGCCCTTTTATTTGTTACGTCTCCACATACTACCCTCCCTAACCTCTTACAGCTCCTAGAGAAGTTCGCCACGGTCTCTGGGCTAGAGGTCAATCAGACGAAATCCAGAGCATTAAATGTCTCTCTAACCCAATCTGAATTCCAACTACTGCAAGCCAACTTCCCTTTTCAATGGTCTTCCAGCTCAATCCCGTATCTAGGGATTAAGCTCACGAGCAACCCCTCACACCTATTCCAATCGAATTATATCCCCATGCTGAAACATATGACTTCACTGCTTAACACCTGGCTACCGCTATGTGTCTCCTGGCTAGGAAGAATAGCCGCAGTAAAAATGTCACTGCTTCCCAAACTTCTTTATTTATACAGAGTACTACCGACACCAATCCCGGCCTATTTCCACAGAGTGATACAAAACCGTGTGTTTAAATATATATGGGGGACTAAAAGACCTAGAATTTCCAGGCCAGTCTTACTTCGTAGTAGACTACAAGGGGGCCTTGGAGTACCAAACTTTGTACATTATTTTCACGCAGCCCAACTAGCCCAGCTAACCCTCTATCATGCCAAAGCGGAAATCCCACTTTGGGTTGCACTGGAAGCCATTGACACCCACCCCATTTCTATATCCAACTTGCTCTGGCTACCCCCACAACACCGGGGACCCACAACCAATCCGGTCACTCTCCACTCATTGAAGCTCTGGGACAAGATATCTAGGACATTTAAATTAGCTTCTCCTCACCGCCCGCTCCTCTCTTTCATAGGCCACCCACTATTCTACCCTGCTTTCACCGAACCATCCTCCTTCCAGACCTGGACACAGGCAGGCCTGCACCGCTTCCGAGACCTAATCTCCCATGGCTCGGTTATACCGTTCCCGACCCTGCAGGCACACTCACATTTGCCCCCAGGAGAGTGCTTCCGTTATCTCCAAATCTCTCATTTTATCAGTACTAACCTCGGCCTGAATATAGCCCACACGGGCCTAACACCCTTTGAAGATGTCTGTGATTCAGACCCGCATGCCCCGGGTATTATCTCCAGACTGTACACACACTTGACCTCCCCTCCCATGACTACACCCCCCTACGCCTCAGCATGGTCTAAAGACCTAAATATTGACCTAGACCCAGAGGATTGGTTAACTGTTTGGTCGAACACCAAACTAGCATCCCAGAACATCATCGCCTCAGAAGCAAACTACAAAGTGCTAATGCGGTGGTACTTGGTGCCCGCAAGAATTGCCAAGTTCACCTCATCATATTCCCCGAATTGTTTTAGAGGCTGCAGTGAGCAAGGCACCCACCTTCACATTTGGTGGACTTGCCCAATAGTCCAACGTTTTTGGACGACCATATTCCAAATGGGATCAACCCTACTTGGACACAACATCGCCCCAGACCCTGCTCTGGCTATCCTAAATTACACACCACAGGACTACACTAAGGCGCAATTACGCCTCTTGCTGCAACTCACTACAGCCGCTAAGCAGACAATAGCAAGAAACTGGAAGACCCCCAACCTCAGCATCACTGAAGTCAAAAACAGGGTCACCCGTGCTATGATACACAGCAAAATTGAGGCCAAGATACTAGATAGAACCCCTCAGCACCTTAAAATCTGGCGCCCCTGGGCGGAACATTTTCTTCCCAGCGACTTCGACAAACTCCTCCTGGAACCCTAACACGCTCTCTGACCCTCCCCGCAACCAGGGGGAAACCACTGGATCCTGGGAGCCACTCGACCAAACCTGAACTCAACCTCATACTTCTGCTCTTTTCTCTTCCTTTCTTTCCCTCCCCGCTTTCCTTTTTCTCTTTTTCTCTTTCCTCTTCCCCTTCTTTACCTCCCCCCCCCCCTCGCCTCTACCCGAAACTCTAAATAGGGTGTGGACAAACCCACACCCCAAGCGTTATCACTGTTACCACGTTCCCTTATTATAGAGCACCCCATACCCAAGGTGTGCATGTGCATGTTGGGGCCTGACCCCAGTTACAGTTACGTTATACTCACGACTCTGATACACTATAACTAAATGCAGATATATCCTTCAGCTTGCCTCAGAAAATTACTGATGTATTCATGCTACAATGTCACCCGCCCTGTTTGTCTTTTGAATATGTTCGTATATTGTTTGTAACAGTAAAAGTTACCTCTGTTTTCTTGATGTTACTGTAAACTTGTTTTTCAATAAAATATTTGAAAAGAAAAAAAAGAAGAAAAAAAGGAGGCTATACTTGAGGCCTTGCGGATCTCTGTATAGGGGCGGCGCGGCTATTGGACCTCCGGTGAATAGTCAGGGAAAAGTAGTATCCTTCTGCTGTGCAGCCGCCAACATTCGATCCCTGTCCCTGTAATTGAGCATATAAAAACAAAAAAAAAGAGTCCTAGAATCCCTCACCTAAATAGAAAAATAAAGTATCAGCCGGTTTGGCTATAAAAGACAGGATACCTACAACATAAACAAAATACTATATATAAAAAAATAAAAAAACGGGGAACAAGAGAGCCCCGGGAAAGCAAAAAAGGGGAAGAATCAAACCACGGCTTATGATACAAAATTTGAAAATGGCTTTATTGAAACGTAGGGGGAGGGGCCACATACACAGTATATTAGGTGTATGTCAATGAAAGAAAATAATAAAAATCCTAATTTACACACTAGATCTCACTGAATTTAAAAATGATGCTGCAGCATTAAGAGGTTAAAAATGCAGGCAAAAAAGGCATTTAAAGTATACATATTGCACTAATATGACATGACGGCCCATTCAAGTTCTGAATAAACTAATCTGTGATGTGGATACTCTTATATTCACAAACAAAAATAGTTCTGAATATATCCATGAACTAATGGAGTGACTAGAGACTACATTCAGAAATGACACTGATAATAAGTCCTCATGTAGAGAGATTTTTCCCTTTTTAAGCTCAGAACATGGGTATAGACAAACCAGCAGCAGGTCTTTAAACACTATGCATAGCAATAGATCCTCTGTTGGAAGTTAGAGGCAGTTCCGTTTCTGTGGTAGACAATGTATCAAAATATAATACAAATGTCTTCCTTAGATTCAGACCATAAATATAGTTAATCAACCAGCAACAGATATTAGGGCACTGTGCACCGAAGTGAATCCTCTATCAGAGGTTTAAAGGCAGTTCCGTTTCTGTTGAAGACAATGTATCAAGTTCATTCAAAGAAAGATTTGTGTGTCACAGACCAGGAGCGCAGCTGATATCAGTCAGCAACCAGAGAAAAAAAAAAATCTTGGGGCACTATGCATCACAGCAAGTCATCTATCGCAGTTTTAAAGACAATTACGTTTTTGTTCGAAATAGTAATATCAGATTCTTTCAGAGAGCTTCATGTGTCACGGACCAGAGGCACAGCTGATATCACAGACAGATGCATATAAAGCATAAAGTCACTACACCACTTGTTCGTCTCACAGGGACAGCGTAACACAGCAGCAGGCAGTTACAATGAAATACATTTACAGATGAAAGGGCTGCCCTACTGGGCTCTCACCGCTCCGATCTTCTCTGAAGCACTCAGGTTTACTGCTGGTTCAGCTAATGTAATGAACAGCTGTTCCGAAGCGGTTCCAGGTGACTCCTGTGGCTACTGCTTGTATGTGCCGCTGTATTCAGTGGAGAGCGTCTCCGATCTGTTTGCGTCCTTCCTTCGGCATGGTCTGTGGTCACATGGCAATCACATGACCAGTTGACTCAATTGAGGTAAATCAGGGCCGCTGGATCCTACTGTTTGTGCCGAAGTGGATCATATGGAGCGGGATCAGATGCCGATCGTTGAGGATTTATCCCCTTCCATTAATGAATTAGCAGAAAAAGATTAAGGCGATCTCCCCCGGTGAGGCTAAATCGTCACGTGGTGATCCCATCCCTTTGAATAGATACAAAAGGAACCCCTATGGTTGGGACTTTAATATAGATCACCACTCTCACTAAAGATTTTATGAAAATATCTTCAAATTTTATTAATAAATAAAATGATGTAAAACAGGATCATCTGACTGTTCGATAGCAGAATGCACAGTTCATAATATGCACAGTAGTTATACAACGAATGAGACAAAAAATTACAAATAAAAATAAATAACGTGACAACACTATACAAAAAAAAAAATATATATATATATATATATATATATATATATATATATATATATATATATATATATATATATATATATATATATATATATATATATATATATATATATATATATATATATATACATATAAACATATACATATACAGATACAGAGGTACAATACTGGTGCTCTCAAAGAGGTAAGTAACCCCCAGACGCTCGACGCGTTTCCAGTTGCCCGAATAAGGGAACCTTCATCAGGAGCAGAGAGTGGTTATATGTAGCAAGTACCTATCGCTCTCATAAAGTCGATGTTTGTAGATCGAATAGATTATATTTCAAAAAGGGAGGAAGGTGTGTCCCCCAAATGTGACAGCACAGCGGGAATGAATCCTAGTTATAGATTCCTCTATCAGGACTTGTGTGTCCACACAGCCAGGCCCCACAGGAGAGGAATAGCGCATACAAGCTATCTGCAACTGTTCAAGGTGTACCCTTGAAACAGTACTCGTCTCCGAGGAAACCGTGTCCCAGATAAACGAGGTTGGATCCCAACAAGGGGTTACTAGAACCCTTTCCTCTGTGGGGTGTTCCCTATGTAGGGGTATACGACCGCCGTATAATCCTCTGCTGCCCTTGGGGGCAGCAGAGGATTATACGGCGGTTGTATACCCCTACATAGGGAACACCCCACAGAGGAAAGGGTTCTAGTAACCCCTTGTTGGGATCCAACCTCGTTTATCTGGGACACGGTTTCCTCGGAGACGAGTACTGTTTCAAGGGTACACCTTGAACAGTTGCAGATAGCTTGTATGCGCTATTCCTCTCCTGTGGGGCCTGGCTGTGTGGACACACAAGTCCTGATAGAGGAATCTATAACTAGGATTCATTCCCGCTGTGCTGTCACATTTGGGGGACACACCTTCCTCCCTTTTTGAAATATAATCTATTCGATCTACAAACATCGACTTTATGAGAGCGATAGGTACTTGCTACATATAACCACTCTCTGCTCCTGATGAAGGTTCCCTTATTCGGGCAACTGGAAATGCGTCGAGCGTCTGGGGGTTACTTACCTCTTTGAGAGCACCAGTATTGTACCTCTGTATATATATATATATATATATATATATATATATATATATATATATATATATATATATTTTTTTGTATAGTGTTGTCACGTTATTTATTTTTATTTGTAATTTTTTGTCTCATTCGTTGTATAACTACTGTGCATATTATGAACTGTGCATTCTGCTATCGAACAGTCAGATGATCCTGTTATACATCATTTTATTTATTAATAAAATTTGAAGATATTTTCATAAAATCTTTGGTGAGAGTGGTGATCTATATTAAAGTCCCAACCATAGGGGTTCCTTTTGTATCCATTAATGAATTAGGGGGTGCACTGAATGCCTACAGTTAAGCCCTGCACGGGCTGCGTTGTTGACGTTTCGTGTACCTCCGTGCACTTCTTCAGAACAAATTGGCATGGAATGAAGTTTCTCCTTAAATAATGGGACATACCCAATCAAATTAATCCATGCCAAAAGTTTTAACTTCTGCCATCTTGTGGTCATGTATAATAATGCAGACAAATAAAATACAAAAAGAGTAAAAAATAAGGTACCATGAACAGAGTTCACTTGATGCCTAATATATAGGAGGGAGGGTAGGAAAAAAGGGGGCTCAGAAGCCTAAGGCACAATGAAACCCCATAGTACCCTCCAAATTAATCCATAAATGTAAATACAGTACATTCAAGGTGAATATCTCTTCATAGCATGGAATGGCCATCATGAGATCCACCCATATGTCTAATTAGGAGAGATGCACTAAAGTCATATAGCCCAGGGATAATACTATTTTTAGGGTTCAAGAAAGACACTCAGACTGAGTTCATGTTTTAGGCCCTTAGGCTGAAGAGTGCCGAGCCGAAATATCCAGCTTTTTTCTTTACACAGAAGTACCTTATCAAAGTCACCCCTATGGTCTGACAGTGAAAGGGCATAAAAGCCCTTCACTGAGACCTGAGGTCTTACACTGGTGGAAATTAAGGAAGTGTTGGGCTACCAGTGTTTCTTCCTTCAGCCTTAGGGCTCTTTCACACAGACATGTCCGTGTACGGAGCCCGCTCTGCTCAGCGGGGGATTTCTCCGTCGACCCCACGCTGAGCAGGAAGATGACAGGTCTGTCTCTGCACTCTGTGCAGGGACGAACCTGTCAGAGTGCCGCTACCCCTTTGGGGGAATCGGATGACGATGGACCGTAGAGTCCGTCGTCACCCGATCCGATGACGGATGGAAAAATAGGGTTTTCCTCCATCACACTTTTGGATCGGAGCGGGTTGGATGTCAGCGGACATGTCACCACTGACATCCGACTCACCATAGAGGTCTATGGAGTGTCCGTTCAGGTCAGCCTAAAAAACTGACAGGCGGACCTGAACGGACCCGTCCGTGTGAAAGGGGCCTAATACTTTTCAAATGTTCCCCAAACCTGACACGTAAATGTCTTAGTTTTGCCGACGTATAATTTATGGCATGGGCATTCCAAAACAAAGTACTCGTGTTGTAGAACAATTGATGAAAGGACCGAATCTCAAACACTTGGCTATTGTCAGGGTTTCTAAAGGTCTTAGATCGATCCACATATTTGCATGTGCCACAATGTCCACACGGGAACATACTGCTGACTCTAGGCAAATCAGTAAGCCAGCTTCTAGGTGTTGGTCTCTCAAACTCAGATTGCACCAGTATATCATTAAGATTTTGTGCCCGTTTTGCCACCATAGATGGTTTTTCTCCTACGGTTTGTCCAGAGTCAACAGCCCGAATGAGGATAGGCCAATGTTTACTGAGAATCGAATGTACCTGGTGCCATTGGGCTCCATATGGGGTAATGAATCGCACTGGCCCATATTGTCCTGCTGTGTCTTCTTCTGGGGGAGGAGTAAATCTGATCGCTTCTTCTGACCCACGATGCTCTTGGCTCGCTTCAGAGTGCGATGAGGATATCCCATCTCCCTGAATCGCTGATAAAGTTGTTTAGATTCATACTGATAGTCCTCGTCTTTCGAGCAGTTTCGCCGGATCCACATGAACTGTCCGACTGGGATACGCTGTATCAAGGACTTGGGGTGGTGGCTATCAGCTTGCAGAAGTGTATTGGCTGCCGTTTCCTTTCTAAAAAGTTACTGGTAATTCGCTTCCCACCCTCGAGTCGGATAGAGAGGTCCAGGAAGGACACTTGATGAGGATCAACACCATATACGTTAGATGTATATTTCTGGTATTGTTCTCGAGTTCTACCATGAACACCTCAAGTTCAGCATGGGTCCCCGCCCACACCATCAGGACATAATCGATGTACCTCGACGAGGTATAAACTATCTCCTCCTCCCACCAGCCTAAGTGTAGACAGGCGTAGGCCGGGGCCCCCATGGATGTTCCCAGAAGCTGTTGATAATGAGTCCCCGAAAACTGGAAGAAATTATGGGCAAGTGCACATTCCAGAAGCTCAATGACAAATTCATTCTGGATTCCCATCTCTGGAAAATATTTTTCCAAGAAAGGATGAACTGCAATGATGCCCCACTCGTAGGGAATCAACGTATATAACGACTCAACGTCAAAGCCCACGATGAGGGCATCAGTGGGGAACTCAAAAAGGTATCAATTTTAGTTAAAACATCACCCATGTCTCGTACGTAGGAAGTTAGAGATAGGACCATCTCTTTGATTAAAATATCAATATACTTCCCTACTCGTTCCAGGGGTCCCCGTATAGCCGGCACAATAGGTCTTCCTGGGGGTGTTATTCTATTCTTGTGGATTTTCGGAATTATATAGAATGTCGGCTTGTTGAAATTAATAACCTTCAAGAATTCATACTTTCTCTTCAAGATGAGATTAGCTTCAAATGCCCACTCTAGTTTTTCATTAATGAGTGCAACTAGGGACTGGAAGGGGTCATGATCTCATTTTTTTGTAGGTAGACTCATTGAGCAGACGCAGTACCTCCCCTACGTATAAATCAACAGAGAGGAGGACAACATTGCCACCTTTATCGCTCTTTTTTATGATCACCTGATCTGCTTTGCTTAGTTCTTTTAAAGCCCTTCTTTCCTCGGGGGTGAGATTATCCCCAGTCAGACTCCCAGTTCAGTTTATTGAGGTCCTCTTCAACCAAGTCAAGGAAGACCCCAAGCCACTTATGTTTCCTCAACAATGGCATTTTGGAGGAGCGGATCTGCATTTTAGGATCCCTCCTCCATCTTGGCATTTCCAAAGTTTCATCCTCATCTGGAGGATGTATTACCCTCCTCTAGGAGTGACATTAAAGACTCCAAGGCCTAATTTTTCTTGGGAGTCATAGGTGAATCATTGGTGGCTTTTTTATCATCAGAATAAATCACCTTGAAGTATACCCTCCTTAAGAAGAGGCAGAGGTCTTTGTATACGCCAAAGTGATCCATGTTGGTAGTGGGCGAGGACAAACCTCTACTGAGAAGGTCAAAGTGACGCTTCTCTAGTTGTAGGTCAGAGATTAATGATTTTAAGGTCCTCACCTATATTAGTTAACGGGGGTTCAACTAGCGTGGGCGTCTGACTACTGGTATTCCTCCGCTCTGACCGTTGACTCTCCCTGTTGATCTCCTTTGCCTTGATTCCTTACACCTCCTATTATTACTTGTTTGCCTCCCTTGAGGATACCCCTGGACGGGGGAGATTGCGACTGGTCCAGTAGGTTTTTTGTCTATAAAAAAAAAAAAAAAAAAAAAAAAAAAGACACACCATGTCTTGTTTCTGCCTCACTCCCAGAGGACTGTGCCCCTATATCAGATCTTGATGGGAATTAACGATTCCGAGAACGACTTCTACCACCTCTCACGGTGCGATCAAAGATTTCCTCCTTAACCCAGTTCTCCAAGTCACGCTTAAATTTATTTTGTTTAGTTGTTTTAAAAACATTTGAGTCCTATCCATTTCCTTCTTCAGGATATCATTAAGCCTGTCGAAATCCGTGTTGTCTTTTAGAGGTTCAAGTTTCTCACTGGTCTCACGCATCTGGGTTTGTAGAGAAGTCAATTGATCCTTAGCTTCATAATTTCTAGACCATGGCTTATGCAATGTTTTTTTCCACTTACTGAGGAACAGCCGGTACAACCCCCTCTCTCAAACCACGTGGGATAATCCCCCTTTTTATATAGGATTCAAGTGACAATATATCCCATTTCCTATTTGATTTTATAATTAACTTTTTGTGTTCTTTAAAGGGGGGTTATAAATCGTCCTGTAACGGCTGCTCAGCTTCCTCTGGGTTTCCTTCAAATCTGCCTCTAACGTCCAACAGAGGATCTATTGCTATGCATAGTGTTTAAAGACCTGCTGCTGGTTTGTCTATATCCCTGTAATTGAGCAGCCTTAGGAGAAAAGGTTGCTGGGGTGCCCCCGGTATAGGAGGGGTGGGTGGGGTACCCTATGGGCCCTCTCCACCACATATGTAGGCAGCATATCTGGAAAAATCAAGCAACTTGGCGAGAAATGTCTGCAAACTTGGCAGGCCTGGATGTTGGATTTATGGATGTTATTGCGTCCGAGTCTATTTTCTGTGTTGATCGCCTTATCCTGGAGAGCTTTTACCTGTATTTGCAGGGCATGCATTTCTCTGAAATCTGCTCTGGTGGAATCTTCCAGCTGTGAGATGTGATCTTCTGCTTCAGACACCGTGGATCTGAACTTATCCATACTAAGGCATATCAGGCTCATGTCCATGGCCAGATCGGTCAATTTTCACTGTCAAAGTGTCTTTACAAGTTTTTATAGCGTCATTGCAGGCTTTATTCACCGCTAATATGTCAGCGGAGGTAGGATTTGCTGGTACCCATTGTCCCGGAGGTGTCCGTGCCACCGCTGCTGACATGTTTGTCACAGGTTGTCTCGTATGCAAGATGGCCGCCGTAGTAGGAGATGAGAAGCGCTGCTGATTGGTGTATTTTTGAAGGAGCAAAGCTTTCCCGGGGAAAGCGGGAGGAGCCCACGCGGTGCCCAGTACCTTCCTGGAACCCAGGGTGTCAGCTGGGGTGTTGTGGGGTGGAGGAAAGGATCCCGGATGACATGCAGGATTGAGGCAGGAATGGAGCTCAGGCAGCGTGCGTCCTCTCAGCTACACATCCTGGCCACGCCCCCTAGCCATCTGTTTTTAGTGGACTGGATCAGATGCAGACCCAATCTGTGCACTTGTGTGACTGGGGCCTAAGGCCTTGTTCATACAGGGCATGCACAGCGTACCTTTACAGGGAAGCATGGGTGTTCCATGCAACTCTGTGCAGACAGTCCCATTGATGTCATTTGGGATGTAGCAACTGCACGAACAGAGCCGTTGCTCCCAATTTTACATCCATGTAGGTCCGCATGCATGTCCCTGAGCTCACACTGTCTGAGATCGGGGTCGTGTACCCACATGGATGTCAGATTGGGAAAAGCAGCCTGTGCAGCCGTGGCATCCCAACAGACATAAATGGGACTGCCTGTACGGGGATGCTTGGAACACCTTTGCGTGTAAACATGGCCCCCCCATTTTATTCTACTGGTCATGTGCTTTTAGAAAAAATCTGTAGCATCTTCCTTATTCTAGGAGGTCATATGCTTTCAGAAAATATATGGTTTTGAGGGGCAGTTTCAAAATTCTGAAAGCTGCAAGTGAAAAATTAAAACCTCCAGATTTTTAGAGAAATGTTTTGGTACGTTCGATTTTAACTATTTTACATAAAGGCACAAATATTACATTTACAAATATTTGTTATTAACTCCATACAGGTTAAACTTATATTGGTCCGATATCCGATAAACATTTGCGCAAATACCGTGGGGTCTAAAAATCTGTAGCACCTTCTTTATTCTAGGAGGTCATATGCTTTCAGAAAATATATGGTTTAGGGGGTATTTCACAAATTCTGAAAGCTGCAAGTGAAAAATTAAAACCGCCAGATTTTTTGAGAAATGTTTGCGTATGTTCAATTTTCACCATTTCGCAAAAAGGTGCAATTTAAAAGTTACAAATATTTGTTATTTATTCCCTCAATACAGGTTAAGCTTTCATATTTAGTAGGAATTTTGTAAACTTTTCTGTGTTTAGTGTATTTTTTGCAAATATTTTGGTTTGATAAACATTTACGCAAATACTAAGGGGTCTAAAAAAAATCAGTAGCACCTTTTTTATTCTACTTATGTGCTTTCAGAAAATATATGGTTTGGGAGGTCTTTCACAAAATTCTGAAAGCTATAAAAAGTGAAAAATAAAAAGCAAAAGTAAAAATTGCAAAAATGGTCTGGCCATCTAAGGGTACAAAATGGAGTACAGGGTCTGGCAGGATAAACTGCATTGCGCTCTTGCAATGTTTTGTAGAGTTTTCAATGTTGTACAATACCAGGTTGATCCTGCCTGTTCCGGTCTATAAGCTGACCAACCTTATCATTAGGGATGCACCAAAATACATGCCACCGAAAATGGTGTCATCAGCAATCTGCCGATTAAAAAAATAAATAAAACGCTGCCGATAATGGCTTCTATGTTGGGCGGTGCATGAAGGGAGTAAGTGCGGCTGTGACATCTTGGTTCTGCCCTGCACCCTTCTCACTGGGGAGCCCTGGGTCACGCTGTCACCTCATCCTTCGGAGGGTGGAGGCACAGCTGCGTAGGGAGGATGCCTGGCTTTCGCGGTTGCGCATGCCCAGTGGTAGTGGCCATGTGACGGCACTCGCCATGCACACACTTGGCAGCTGGGAGGATATTTTAGGCACTAGCTATATGGAAGAGTCTCTCCTGGATGGGACCTACATGTTTTATGACATACTATATAAATTCTAAAGGTGAGCAATATCGGCTGGAGATCTTTCCAACTGGATACCTCTTCAATGACAAGGTGCTTCTCTTTGGGAAGTTTAGAGTTTGACAATCAAAGAATAAAAAAAATTAATTAAAAAAAAAAAAAAAAACACACACACACACACACACACACACACACATTGATTAACCACCTAACCTGTGTGGTCAAGCAATGCTGTACCCAAATAAAATATATGTCTTTTTTTCCCCAAAAAAAGCTTTCTTTTGATCACCACTGCATTTTTTATGCTATAAAACCAAAGACAATTTTGAAAAGGAAAATAAAAAAAATGATATATATTACTTTCTGCTATAAAACATATCCAATACAATAAAAAAAAAAAAAAATCAAATTTTCTTCATAGATTTATGCCAATATGTATTCTGCAACATATTTTTGGTAAAAAAAAAAATCTGAGTAAGCGTATATTGATTGGTTTGCACAAAAGTTAGTGTCTACAAAACTATGGGATATATACTGGACTTTATATTTAATTTTTTATACAAGTAATGGCAGCGATTAGCAACAGACCTTCTGACCTTGACACTTTGTGGGAACTAGTGACAATAATACAGTGATCAGTGCTAAAAATATGCACGTCACTGTAGTAATGACACTAGCTGGGAAGGGGTGAAACATCAAAGGGATAACTGTGTGCCTAGCAACTGTTTGTGTGTACTGTGTGTGGCTGACCCCCCACTCCTTCAACCTCTGCAGTAATGCTGGCAGCACTCATAGGTCCATTTCCAAAAGACAACCTCTGGATATACAACGCTGAGCAAGTGCGTTCATCTTCTTAGGTCTACCATGACGAGGCCTGTTCCGAGTGGAACCCCTGTCCTGTTAAACCGCTGTATGGTATTGGCCACCATGCTGCAGCTCAGTTTCAGGGTCTTGGCAATCTTCTTATACCCTAGGCCATCTTTATGTAGAGCAACAATTCTTTTTTTCAGATCCTCAGTTCTTTGCCATGAGGTGCCATGTTGAACTTCCAGTGACAAGTAAGAGAGTGAGAGCTATAACACGAAAATGTAACACACCTGCTCCCCATTCACACCTGAGACCTTGTAACATTAACGAGTCACATTACACCGGGGAGGGAAAATGGCTTATTGGGCCCAATTTGGACATTTTCACTTAAGGGTGTACTCACTTTTGTTGCCAGTGGTGTAGACATTAATGGCGGTGCGAGTTATTTTAAGGGGACAGAAAATTTACACTGTTATACAAGCTGTACACCTCACTACTTTACATTGTAGCAAAGTGTCATTTCTTCAGTGTTGTCACTTGAAAAGATAGAATAAAATATTTACAAAAATGTGTGGGATACTGTACACACAGGAAATCTGCTATATGGTGGTTATGTATGCTATTAAGAAAGATAGCATTCAGTAGCATGTTATTACGGACAACAGGGTAGTGCATGTACTACCCTGTTGTCAGTAATAACATGCTACTGAATGCCATCTCTTTCTAAATAGCATGCATAATCAACATTGTATTTTATGCTTTGGTATATACAAGATACAGACATAACTTGCATGGCAAGAAGAGCTGTGTGGTTATACAAATGATTGGTATGACATTTTTTTTAAATGTAATCACTCCCCCCCCCTTTTTTTAAAGGGGTTGTAAACCCTCGTGTTTTTTCACCTTAATGCATCCTATGATGCTGCCACCACCATGCTTCACGTAGGTATGGTGTTTTGGTGATGTGCAGTGTTTTTGTGCGAAACATATATCTTTTGTAATTATGGGCAAAAAGTTCAACCTTGGTTTCATTATGCCATAACACATTTTCCCACATGCTTTTGAGAGACTTGAAATGTGTTTTTGCAAAATGTGGTTGGGCCTGGATAGGTTCTCTGTGTCCCATGATGTACCCAAATAAAAGGATTTTACAGGCAAGTATGATTAACAAGTTTTATTTTTACATCATGGGACACAGAGTGAGGCCAATATTCATTACCTGCTGGGACGTCCCAGAGAAATAGCCTTGAGGGGAGGGAGACACCCTGCCAAACAATAGCCATCAGAACAAATACAGCAGCCCGCAGTACACTGCGGCCGAAAGCCGATCCTTGACTGCTCAAACATCCACACGATAACATTTTGTAAACGTATGCACCGAAAACCACGTAGCAGCCTTACAAATTTGAGCCACAGATAACGGATAGCAAAAAGCCCAGGAGGTTCCAACACCCCTCGTAGAATGAGCTCTCCCCCTGAAGGGAGAAGCTTTATGTTTCAGACCGTAGGCCTGAATATTCAATTGATGAACCCAATTGGCAATGGAAGCCTTGGAAGCTGCCTGCCCCTTCTTGGGTCCTTTTGGTAAAACAAAAAAGGAGTCCGATCCTCGGATGTCCGCAGATCTAGGCAAATAAATCTCGACTGCCCAGACAACGTCCAAAGAATGCAGTCGTCTCTTCTGCCGAACGAGGCTGAGAGGAAAAAAAGAAGGCAAAATAATGTCCCGATTTAAATGAAAGGCCGACACTAATTTTGGCAAAAAGGATGGAACAGGTCGCAACACGACCCTGTCATGAAGGATCAAGTATGGTTCCCTGCACGAAAGGGCCACCAACTCCGACACCCTTCTAGCCGAGGTGATGGCCATCAGGAAGGCTAGCTTGCGTGACAGCATGTCTAATGGAATTTCCTTAATAGGTTCAAATGGTTGCTTCTGTAAACACAGACAGCACCAAATTCAAGTCCCAAGGACACATCGGCGAGCTAATGGGGGGAAGCAAGCGAGTTGCCCCTTGCATAAAAAGGTTCGGATCAGTGAATGGGAGGCCTTTGGAAGAATACGGATAGGGCCGAAACCTCCGATTGTACTCAAAGCCAATTTGATTTCCACAGCTAAATGTAGAAGAGAATTCTCACAATCACGTATTTCCGAGGATGCCATTTTCTGGCTTCACACCAAGCAAAACAAGTCTTCCAGACCTTATGATGAATCTTCCTAGTAACAGCTTTTCTAGCATTCACTAGGGTAGACACTACTGGTCCCGAGATGCCACGATCCTTCAGCACCCTGGCTTCAATAGCCATGCCGTCAAAATTAGAGACTGTAAATTGGGGTGAAATATAGGACCTTGAGACAGTAGATGGGGCAACGTGGAAGCGCCCATAGCACGTCTATTGTCAGAGCATCTGTGTCAATTGCCAAAGCATCTCTTGTTCGGGACACAAACTGCTGTAGTTTGTTGTTAAACCTGGATGCCAGTAGGTCGACCTCTGTTCATCCAATGTTTCCTGGAACACCTCTGGGTGTAGGGACCATTCCCCCGGGCAGATCTGCAGGCGGCTGGGAAAATTTGCCTTCCAGTTCTCTACTCCCGGGGGATGGGCTGCCGATAAAAAAAAAAAAAAAATCGGCACATGTCCCTCTGCCCAGGCTAGTATGTGGTTCACCTCCAGAGCTGAACGACTCCTGGTACCGCCTTGGTCGTTTATATAGGCCACTGCAGTGGCATTGTCAGACTGAACACTGATAGGGCAGTCCTGAAGCTCCACCGTCCAGGACCTTAGGGCCAGATATACTACCCGTAATCCCAGGATGTTGATGAGCAGGATCTGTTCTGTCCCTGACCATTTCCCCTGAGCTGTGAGCCCTTCTAGGGTCGCTCCCCAGCCTAAGAGACTGGCATCTGTAGTTTGTACTCTCCAAGTTAACGGGATAAAGGATTTTCCCCTTTGCAGGTCCTGTTCCTGCAACCACCAGTTAAGGCTTAAGCTTGCCCAAGGAAATAAGCACATTGGATAATCCAGGGATTGTCCTCTTCTGTTCCAAGCCAACAAGATGTCTTGTTGAAAAGGCCAGGAATGGAACTGGGCATAGGGCACTACCTTGAAAGAGGATACCATCCTCCCTAGAAGACTCATACAGAGTCGAATGGAGGGTTGTGTGGTGCCCCTTATCCATAGTTTACATAGTTAGTAAGGTTGAATAAAGACACCAGTCCATCCAGCTCAAACTGAGTGAGTGTGTGTCTGCAATTGTCCCTATCCCTGTACATTGTGTCTCATTAAGATGCTTATTATATATTTTTTTTTAAATAAAAAAATAATAAGTACCCATATAGCGCTGTCAATTTATGCAGCGCTCCACACATACATTGCACACTCACAACAGTCCCTACCCTCATGGAGCCCACAATCCAAAAAGGTCCCCAACTCATATCAATATACTAGGGCCAATTTTGAACAGAAGCCAATTAACCTACCAAGCATGTCTTTGGAGTGTAGGAGGAAACTGGAGTACCCGGAGGAAACCGACGCAGGCACAGGGAAAACATGCAAACTCCAGGCAGGTAGCGTTATGGTTGGGATTTGAACCAGCGACCCTTTTTACTGCTAGGGAGAGTGCTACCCACTGCACCACTATGCCGCCCAACCTGACGCACCTTAACCTTCAGGGTACCCATCCTTACAGATCGCAAGAATACTCTTGTTTGGACCGTGTCTAGGATCAGACCTAAATACTTTAGACTTTGAGCTGGTTTCAAGGCTGACTCTAAAAAAGAGATTGACATCAATACTAGGTTGTATAACATACAGCCTTAATTGACAATCAACCGTTCAATCATGAGATTAACGCCTTCCCCAATTGAGGACATTCAGGTGAGAATTTCCTTCTCTGGGTTCAATCACTGTATTAATCCCCTAAACAATTGACCAGGATGTGACTGCAGTCACTATTGCCATTGATTGACCTATTTTGATTTAGTCTATTGAAACTCTATATTCATATTTCTATCTCCACTTTCAGTAATGGGCCAGCTGCTATACATCCTCCTGCTGCCCTAGATGGTCAACGGGGACCTTGGATTGATGAAGTGAGACATATATTGCTTGCTTGCTTGCATATGGACGTTGGCATGTGAAGTCAATGTTGATTGATTCTTTTCAACGTTCAAAATACCTGGTTATGCCCAGGTGTTGATTTTCAAGACATTGGTAAGACATCTGCTGGACATTATTTATACAGGCTGTTTAAACTGACAAATTTTATGACAGACGCATATGTCTGCGTTTACATTTGGGTATGATTTACATATGCTATATGTCATTTTATATGCCATGTACCTACTACATTATTGTTATAAGACTATTCGTGGTTCTTTATTTACTTTCAGTTTATCGTTATTCTTTACTCCAAAAAAACTGATGAAGCTCGGAAGAGCGAAACATGTTGGGTGGTATAAAGAACAAACTGTCTAAATTAACCGTTTCACCTTATTAAGTATTGATCATGATGTTTTGTGTTTTCATGTTTTGCGGAAACATATTTTAAACATTAAAGCGGGATTACGTCGAAATATGCATTTCCCCCCCCCCCCTAACATTGTTTACTATAAACATTAAGAAGATGTCACTTACCTGTTGCAGTTCTTTTCCCCACCGATCGCCGATTCCATCCGTTTGGATAACTTTAAAAAATTCTTGATGGACGATTCCATTTTGCTTGTGGGCATTAGAAACCCACAATCATTTACTTCCGGGATGCGGTGAATGCTGTGCTCCCAGCATTCACCGCTCGATCCCGCGCATGCTCACTCAGCTCAGCGAGCAGCGCCGTACAGTCTTCCGGCCGAAATCTCGAGAGATTTCATGCTGACGGCGTCCCCCGTGGCTTCATGGCAGGAATGCAAAACAGCTCCCAGAAGTCATTGCGGAGCCGGGGGACAGCCGAAAACACGCCTACTCCCACGGGAGGACAGACCGGAAGCCAGAGGAAAAATCTGTAAGGTAAGTTAAATAATTTTTATTTTTATTTTTTAATGGTCATTGGTGCATCAGCATTGCTAACTGCTTTTAATAAGCTAAAGAAGTTTTTTGGAGTACCAAACCGCTTTAATGTTGTGTATGTATTTTGTACATTAATAAAAATATTTTTATGGACATCTTTCTATACTCATGTTCATTACTACTATAACTGTTGCTTTCTGACACCTTTAAAGTCCCTGGGGTTGGTGAACCCCAAGTCCCTTTTTTTGTTTCTATAGATGTAACTGGGATATGGTGTTTTATTTGACGTTCCTACCCCTACCTCCATTGACCAGTTCTTAAGCCACAAAAGTCAGCGCCTATGTACAGCCAAACGAGAAACCTGCTGTATTGAATCCTTTAAAAAAGGCCCCAACAGCAAAACACAGCGCTCGAGGAATATCGGTCTTACTTTCAGGCAGATCGTCCTACTGGTTAGGCCTATCAGGCCGTCTGACCTGATGCTTTATGGACTGGCAGATACCAATTGCTGCAACAGCTGGCTGAATTGCTGAACTGCCCAAAGAAAAGGAAGCCTTTAATAATTACTCCAATTTCTTGTCAACAGGGTCTTTCAAGCTTTGTGCGCTATCTACCGGACAAGTTCTTGTTTAAGGAAGATACTCCAATTTTATTGAACTTTTCATCCATGGGATATAAAAGGGAAAACCTCTTAAGAGGAACAAAATCCTGTCAGGATGTTTCCCATCAGCATACACCGCCTGTTCCAGCAGGGGGTGTAGGGGGAAAGCCTGTGCGGCCTGAAGAGGCCTCAGGGATCCCAAGAGGACCAGGGGGGCTCAGTAACCTCTGCTTTTTTAAGAGGCAACTTAAAAGGCAGAACGAACAAACAATTTCGGTCAGAGTTAGGATGAAAGCTTCTGCGACTGAGAGGCAGACATCAACTAGATATCCTTTTGTCCAGATTGTTCGGAAGCAGACTCATCCACCAGGCCCTCCACAGAATCCCGAGCTTTTAGCATTTCCCCATTCTCAACCCATGCCTGCTCCAAACTAGGAATCTCCAGGGAGGGGGATCTGTCACGCTTCTTGCCACCCTGCGGGATGGAGGCAATCATGCCAGCAATCCTGTGCTCTTACCTAGCTAGGGCTGATGACAGTCCATCCTTAGTGATATAGGGCAAGGAAGCAGCATTGACTGTAGGCACAATCCCAGATAGGCGCAGCGGCTCAGATTGGCTGGAAGTCTCCGGTCCTTCAGGGGAATACAACAGTAGGGATACGACTAGGTTCATCAGGAACTACTAACGACATCGTTGTGCCCTTCCCTGTAGTGTTAGTCCCACTCCTGTTTTTTGAAGACATTTAATAGCAAAAAAAAGATGAGAGTACTCTATTAAAGTATAAAGTATTAAAGTATAAAGTATTAAAACACCTCAGAAGGGAGACCCTTTAATAGGGCTCACCAAACCCCTTTGCAACAATTCTGCCAAGCACCTTTAGCCTGCCAAGCAACACTTGGTGACTCACGTAACCCGGGTAAGGAGAAATGAACCGATGCAAGTGCCCGTTCAGTGTCTGCTCTGTGTCCCACAGCTGCCTTCTGGAAGCACTGCATGCTTAGCATATATAGCTTAACCACTTCGCATCCGGAGGCCATCATATGACGGCCTCTACTTTGCGGGGGTATATCTGAATGATGCCTGTAGCTACAGACATCATTCAGATATTGCCGTTTTCAGCCGGCGATTCCCTGCACCATAAGAACGATCATAGTGGCTGTTCCGCCGCTTGATGGTTCTTATGGGCGGCGGGAGGGGACGCCCCCCCCTCCCGCCGCCATCCGGTGCTTCTACCGACTCACCGCTTCCATCGGTAAGTCGAACACAGGATCCGCCAGCCCCCGGATGATGACCATAGAGATTTCCGGCGGACCAGATGGTCGCCGGAGTCTCTATGATCGTTCGGAGGCCGGGCTCAATGTTATGACGTCACGCCCGGCCTCTGCATTCAAATAACGGCGCCGCCTCCACTGGGAAGCGGTGATCTTTTTTTTTTTTTTTATTATTTTAGATGTGGGGTCTTATTGACTGTAAATAGGTCCGATCATGTAATATTCCTATTACAAGGGATGTTTACATTCCTTGTAAAAGGAATAAAAGTAATCAAATTTTTTTTTTTTTTTTTAAACTGTCAAACTCAAAAAATAAAAGTCAAATTAACAATAAAAAAAAAAAAAAAAGCGCCCCTGTCCCCGTGAGCTTGTACGCAGAAGTGAACGCATACGTAAGCCCCGCCTACATATGAAAACTGTGTTCAAACCACACATGTGAGGTATCGCCGCGAACGTTAGAACGAGAGCAATAATTCTAGCCCTAGACCTTCTCTAACTCAAAAAATGTAACCAGTAAAAAATTTTAAAGTGTCGCCTACGGGGATTTTTAAATACCAAAGTTTGGCGCCATTCCACGAGCGCGTGCAATTTTGAAGCGTGACATGTTGGTTATCTATTTACTCGGCGTATCTTCATCTTTCACATTATGCAAAAAAAATTGGGCTAACTTTACTGTTTTGTTTTTTTTTAAGCATGAAATTGTTTTTTTTTCTGAAAAAAACGTGTTCGAAAAATTGCTGCGCAATTACCGTGCGAGATAAAAAGTTGCAACGACCGCCATTGTATTCTCTAGGGTCTTTGCTAAAAAAACATATACAATGTTTGGGGGTTCTATGTAATTTTCGAGCAAAAAAATTATGAATTTTACATGTAGGAGAGAAATTTTAGAATTGGCCTGGATGCGAATAAATAAGATTGCTGTGCACCCGAACATTCTGTGCATGCATGCGTGGTCCCGGTGAACAACGTGGCTGTATTCACATATGGCGCAAATCTTTGTACGCCCAAATAAAGGCTACTGCGCTTGTGCGGCGAAGCCGCGTGTACCATGGCCGCCAAACCGCTAAGTCCAGCTGCTCTTTTGCGAATACACATGCGTCATGGCCGCCAAACAAACTGTTGTGCACAGCAGCACTCTTGCGAACGCACGTGCTCCATGGTGAACCAGGGCAAATTGGCGCACCGTCGTGCGCCATCATACAGGTAAAAAACAGTCAGTCAGACACAAGCAAAAAAAAAAAAAAAAAGTACACTTTGCAAACAAACACCCACAAAACTCCCCGTATGGTCACTGCACACAGGTGTCTAGCCTTTAGCCATCTTGACTGATTGTTACAATTACTGGAACACCCCACAATAATAAAGGGGTTTCACTTACCCGTCAAGGCGCGGGGCCACTTAGAAACTAAGAGCCCAATCTTCACCCTTCACGGTGGGTTCCTGTCACTTAAGGACCTTCAAGGACTGGGTGCCCTTTTCATGTTTAGGGTCCACTCCCTTGGACCTGTACAGCATCCTGCAGGAATGCCTTAGCGCTGTGGTATCCAGAATTATACTTCACAGGGTCCAGCGCCCCGGAAGCCACATTACAGGCAAAACCCTGCAGGATCTTGAGTCTTCTTTGCGAGGCTCGGGTACCATTTATCTAAGCATATAAAAAGCCTATATCAAATGGATCCGATCGGGTAATCTCTTGATTCACTTAAAAACTGTTTGTGGGACTAGAGACCTGGAGCTCGGAGAACTCAAACAAGCCGTGCCATCCACCTTACAGACACTGGTAAAAAACTAAAGTGCTTCCTGTGTGGGAGGGGGTTATATAGGGGATCACTTCCAGTCTAAAGACCTTTGGTCTACCAGTGTCCATTCACCTGGAGATGGAGTATAACCCAGCAGGTAATGAATATTAGCCTGACTCTGTGTCCCATGATGTATGAAAAAAAAGAAAGACTTCCATCTTGCCACATTACCCCATAGCCCAGATGTGAAGAATATGGGATATTGTCACATGTACCACACAGCCAGTACTTGCCAGATATTCCTACAGCTGCTTTAATGTTGCTGTAGGCCTGTTGGCAGCCTCTCTGACCAGTTTTCTTCTAGTCTTTTCATCAATTTTGGAGGGACGTCCAGTTCTTGATAATGTCACAGTTGTGCCATATTTTTTCCACTTGATGACTGTCTTCACTGTGATCCATGGTAAATCTTATGCCTTGTAAATTCTTTTGTACCAATGAGATCCCTCTAATGCTTTGGAAGCTCTCTGCAGACCATGGCTTTTTCTGTAGGATGCGACTAAGAAAATGCCAGGAAAGACCTACTAGAACAGCTGAACTTTATTTGGGGTTAATCAGAGGCACTTCAATGTCAGGTGTGTACCGACTTAATTCTCAACACAGCTACATCCCCAGTTCACATCTATGGTTTTTTTTTTTAGTGCTTTGTGCAGAAATGCTGCTGCCTATTTGAAAAAAGTCAAAGGTTTTTTTCAAACGCAAAACAGTGCTTTTTTTGCTTGTTTGGTTCATTATACTTCAATGGAGAAGCTGCAGAGAAGCTTGTAGTGCGTTTGCCACAATTTGCGTTTTTTAATCTGCCCAAACGCAAATTGCGGGGAAAATAAAATAAAACGCACAGAAAAAAGCACTGCAGAAACTAATCAAACGCAAACTGCATAGGTGTAAACTGCCTTATGCTGGCCATACACGTATCGATTTTCAGACAATATTCATACGAAATATCTTTGTACATTTGCTGAACAAAAGAATGTCGTTTGAAAATTTCACTTGCTTTTAACATTCAGTTTTAAAATGAATGCAATTTCTGAACGAAAACCACATACATCGTCTGAAAATGTCTTTGACATCTATTCTGCTCCTTAGAATTTTCCCTCCACTGTGGTCAAAAACGAATGTTGATTTGACCCCACCAACGATTAGAAAATCGAACAATCGTTCTTAAAATTCTCTGCCCAGGAGGTCGCCAGTGATCCAGTTGAGTGAGCCATGAGGTGAGGTGACCCGAGTTCTCGTAAGCTATTGAGATAGTCTGTTTGATCCACCTGGCCATTGTTGGCTTGGAGGCCTGAATACCCTTTCTTTGGCCACAAAAAACTAATTAGTAGATGATTTGATCTCCTAAACTCTCTCACTCTCTCTAAATAGACTAGAAGACAACATCTAAGTGAATAAGTGAAATTTTTCTTCCTCGTCAGTTTTGGCATTCTGACAAAATGGAAGAAAAACCATGCCATCAGGGAAAGGAATCCCGGGTCGGGATTAATGACTGGGCCCTGGCAGAGGAAATTGCGTTGGGACGGGAGATGCAACAGAGGAGCAAACGACTACCTCTTCAGGGTGGGGAACCATGCCTGCTTCGGCCACCAGGGTGCAATCAAAATGAGGCATCCGTGCGACCAGGACAGCTTCTGCAACACCCGGGGAATGAGCACTAGGGGAGGGAATGCGTATGCCAGATCGAAATCACAAATCTGCGTTAAAGGCATCTACCCCCTGATAAGAAATAGGCAAAGAATTACAAGTGATATCGACATTTGTCTTGTTCCTTATTTGTACTTTTTCTAACTAAGATGGCGCTGACTTCTTGTTTGTGCAACTTTAAGTTCTGACCAAGCCTAAAAAACAATACTTACAGATGTTACCATATTAGGAACGTTTTGTAAAGGCACTCTGGATTTGGCAATAAAGCTGACAATGCATCATGAGTCACCAGTGTGCCTTAGCCAATGGCAGGTTGCCAAATATTACCTTAAAAGTAACTGCTCATAGAATTTTCCAGTGTGATTCTCTTGTGGCACTCTTTGCTGTTAGAGCTGTTGTATTTCTTGTCACCCGTTGGTATCGCTACATCCGTAATAAATCTGTCTTCCAATCAACATGACCGGAGTTGACTGATTAGTCAGAGAATGTAATTTTATTGACATCTTGGTCCTTTCGAGCCGGAAGTAAGGATTAGGTGTTGGATCGATTGGTTCCGTCCAAAATAATCGGTGAGTATCAGACTCTGTCTCGCCGAGACCTAGGTCCTCCCACTCAAGTTAAGTGGTAAAAAGGAGGCCGGTCGGCTCTGTGATCCACACCTGACCTCTGCTGATGGACTACTAATCGAGTTCGTGTCTTTTGAAGGTGAGACAGATCTTTTCTTTTCTCTTCTACTCTGGTTGATCATATCAGATCTAGGTGACGCAGGGGCCGAAGACAGAAGCACTTGGGGACGTTGCCTATGGTAAATAGACGTAGCCCGCTGTCCAGGACAGATGAAAAATAGATTTGTTGAAGGGTATACCGAACGTCAGAGGTTGATTGCCTGACGATCTAAGAGTGCTAAAAAAGTAGCTAAGTGATCTAAAGAGATCGCAAAGACTAATTTCTTCTGGGTGTTTAGTCTCTTTTCCATGTTTAATTTTGCTGCAGAGATTTCCTTGTATTCTTATTGTTCTCGTCCGGTGGTGTAAATTGAGAAGTATGATCTGTCTGGCTGCAAACCTGTGGTTAAAACTCACTCACCCATTACCCCCCCCCCCCCCCCCCCGATCAAATTCTGATCAGAAGACTAATAATACTGTTTGTTTTGACCAATTGTACTTTGTAGTAAATAAGGAAAAAAGGTATAAGTTGTTTTTATGTGTGTGTGTATATATATATATATGCACGTGTGTGTATGTATACATACATGTGTTTATTTCCTTTTTGAACTTTGCTGTTTTGTATAGATTTCAGCAAAGTTCGAGAGTAGAATTACCAGTCTTGTATTCTAAACTCAAGAAAAAAAAAAAAAGGATGGATTAGAAATGGCGGAATACTGGTTTGAGCATGCTAGAATTAGAGTAGAAGGAGGGAGAACAAAAAAGAGAAATGCCAAGCCCAATTGGCCCTAGTGGACAAAGAGGATAATTTCATTTGATACCCCCAGAAACTACCTCTTTATAATGGTCCTTCCCCTTAGGTGCAGGCCACTGCCCAGAGTACCACCCTTCCTGTGACATTCACCCCTGTCAGAGGAACCGCCTCTTTACAAAACCCCAAGCCCATTTCCCCAATCTCCGCAGATGACAGTCAGCTCCATACGGTGAGCAGATCTATATTAGAGACGTTGACTGACGCATGGTCCCGGGGATGGGGAGTTCCCGAGGGAACTAAGAGACCCAGAAAAACAGTAGATTATAGTGAGGAGGACGCAGAGGATGCTGAAGGGTATCCCCTAATAGAAGTTCCAAACCCTAGAGGTGAACAAAGCAGTTAGCCCCCAACTATGACTGTTTTTAGACCATGGACTGAGAGTGACGTGCAGAAGGCTACCGACCATATTAAACATCCTAAGTTTGGGACCCCAGAATTAATTTAAAATATGGAAGGTCTCAGGAACAGTTATAGGCAAAACGGGGTTGAAGTAGAAAGGGCTTTAGGATTCTAGGATCAGATTGGACATCAGTTAAGGGAAATTGGGACTCCTGTGTAGCCCAAGTGCCCCCTCAACAAAAAAGAGGGGGCACATGGCTGGCCAATGATAGCCAAGATTTGAAAGACAGATTGACTGCCTTCTATCAGAGATGCAATCTCCAATGGATACAACAAACTGACTGGCAAAATATTAATATGACTGTATAGGAAGGCAAGGAAAGTGTCAGTGATTATCTACGTTTTTAAAGTGTTCTCCAGGCTCCCCGAAGCTGAAGATATGCATAGTGCATATCAGCAACAGCTAAAGATAGCTTTTGCTAATGGATTAAAACAGAATCATAAGGATTACATTGTTAAAAACATGGTTACTTACCGAACTCCATCAGTTTTAGATGTTTGCAATATGCTAAGCATTCTGAGAAGTATTTTAAAGCGATGGTATAAATAAATAAAAATAAAGAATGTGAAAGTAAAGGTTTTTGTGCAAGGTGATGAAGGAAATACCCCCTTAAGAAGGAAGCAGAGGAGGATATAGCCCCTGTAATAGACAAACTTTTACAAACAGGGGTGATTATTCCGTGTCCTGAAGGCCACTGCAATACCCTTCTTTTTCTGTTAAGAAGGTTCTAGACATCCTAGTGGCGTCTCCCTCAGAGGAGGTTTGTAGGACTGACACAATGGCTCTGTTGCATTTCCTCCATGACCAAGGGCATAAGGTGAATAAAAATAAAACTCCAGTTGTGGCAAAAGCAGGTCAAATACTTAGAGTATAATGTTTCAAAAGAAGGTCCACATCTGGATGAGGAGAGAATTCGAGCCCTCCTCCAGGTGCCGAAGCCAGAAACAAAGAAACAAATTATGTCTTTTTTGGGCATGACGAATTGTTGTATGGCTTGGATCCCCGGGTATTCAATACTGACCGCCCCGTTGGTCCATGCAATGCATGGGAACCCCATGGAGCCACAGGAAGCTATAAAATGGAGTGAGGAAAAAAAGACAGCTTTTACTGAATTAAAAAGAACATTAAAAAGCACCTCAGTGCTGGGACTACCCAACTATGATAAACTGTTTGAGTAAACTGTAGATTCAAGAGATGGACACATGACATCAGTACTGACACAGACATATGGGGGTAAACCGAGACCAATCGCATATTACTCCACCAAACTTGATAATGTGACAAGAGCACTTCCCCCATGTGTGCAGGCAGTGGTCGCAGCAGCAGAAGCGATTAAGGCTTCAGCCTCCATTGTACTGTATCACCCGCTCATATTAAAAGGTCCCACATGCTGTATCAGTAATATTACTACAACAGAAAATGTCACACCTTAGCCCAGCAAGACACTTATCCTGTATGACTGCTTTTGACACAACCGCAAATAACCATCCAAAGGTGCACTACTTTAAACCCATCCACACTCCTGCCAATACCAACAGACGGTGAAAAACATGATTGTACGGCCGCTATTGCTGAGAAGGTATTACCTAGGAGTGACCTTAAAAGACACCCCATTACCATATTCTGACATGACACTTTTTGTTGACGGATCCAGTAGAAAGAATCCTGATGGCACGAACGCTAAGGGATATGCAGTCGTCACACAAACAGAGGTACTGGAAGCTGAAATGTTACCTAGACATTACTCAGCACAAGTAGCAGAATTAATCGCACTTATAAGAGCATGTACCCTAGCTGAAGGAAAAAAGGCCACCATCTACACAGACAACTAGCGGCCCACTCTCCCTGTACAGAACCAAAGAATTGCAATATATTATTGATTTCCCTGAAGGACCCCAAACTTGAAGAAGATCAGAGGTTATACCTTGTAGGAGCTTGGATATCGGGAACTGACCCTTTGGGAAAATGCTTCCTTGAGGTCAAACCAAAGAATGAGACAAATAGAAGAAAGGATTAGCTAATGAGGACCAACTTACAGTAGAGGTATTAGGACCCACAGTGAGATTCACAAATTTCACAGTGGAAGAAACTATAACATTAGAAACAGGATACCAGGATAAGAATGAATGGCTTGAATGGTTAATATATACTGCTTATACCCTTAAAAAAAGAGAACTGCTTGGTCTGTGCAGGGGCCAGACCTCAGCTAGCTACAGTGCCTTTTCCCTTAAATAATAATACAGATCCAGATGGTTTCGGGTGTATGCTAAAGCTGTATCAAAAAACATACAAACTTGACACCAACACTTCCTGTCACACATTAAGTTTGTCGTTTCCCCAGGTTCAGAGACCTCAGATACCCCCAGCTGTCACGGCATACTCTGGCAACTTTACTTGTTTTGCATTTCCGGGGAATGAGAGTGGCACAGATTTGGGGTCTTTACTGGATGACTACTGCATGGAGAGGATTAACAAAATTGTAAAGGGAGAGGGCGACGACTGAGTTGAGCACGACACCCAGCGGGCGGATGTCTGGTGGTTATGCTGAGATAAGAGGCTCAGAGCAAGAATTACAGCCAATTCCCGAGGGGATTGTGCCCTGGTACAACTGGCAATGCCTCTTCGCTTACTGTCAGAGCCCCCCTTGGAAGAAGGGTCACCAGAGGAGCAGAAGGGACACCTCTCCTGCAGGGTCTTTTGACCCCCAGATCTTAGATTGGGGTTCCGTGTGGAGTGCCAGGCGAGTTTAAGGCTAGGAATCAAGTGGCAGCTGGATTTGAGTCTCTTCTTTGGTGGGTGACAGTAAACAAAAACATTGACTGGATTAACTATATATACTATAACCAACAAAGGTTTGTAAACTACACCAGGGATGCAGTTAAGGGATTGGCAGAGCAATTAGCCCCTACCTCTCTGATGGCATGGCAGAATAGGATTGCATTCGATATGATCCTAGCAGAAAGAGGAGGGGTCTGTAAAATGTTTGGCGGTATGTGTTGCACCTTTATTCCTAACAATACAGCTCCTGGAGGAACCGTGACTAGAGCCCTTGAAGGATTGACAGCTTTATCGAATGAATTCGCAGAAAACTCAGGTATTAATGATCCATTCACAAATTGGCTTGAAGGTTGGTTTGGAAAATTGACTGGACTTGTCACCTCATGTTTGATCTCTATCGCCCTGGCTTTAGCTATTTTAGTCACTTGTGGATGTTGTTGTATTCCCTGCATTCGAGGACTCTCTCAAAGATTAATTGAGACAGCCATGACCAGGATAATGTACCACACAGTTCCCCATGGAGAAGATATCTATGATGATGCGAGTACTCCTCTCAATGAAGTAAGGTCTGAAAACCCAGTTGTGGAACGGACCTGCACTGAAATAATAAATTGAGGAAGCAAATATAGATATCAGAGGAGGGAATGAGAAGAAATATGCAAAGAATTACAAGTGATATCGACATTTGTCTTGTTCCTGATTTGTACTTTTTCTAAGATGGCGCTGACTTATTGTTTGTGCAAGTTCTGACCAAGCCTAAAAAACAATACTTACAGATGTTACCATATTAGGAAAATTTTGTAAAGGCACTCTGGATTTGGCAATAAAGCTGACAATGCATCATGAGTCACCAGTGTGCCTTAGCCAATGGCAGGTTGCCAAATATTACCTTAAAAGTAACTGCTCATAGAATTTCCCAGTGTGATTCTCTTGTGGCACTCTTTGCTGTAAGAGCTGTTGTATTCCTTTGTCACCCGTTTGTATCGATACATCCGTAATAAATCTGTCTTCCAAACATGACCGGAGTTGACTGATTAGTCAGAGAATGGAATTTTATTGACACACCCCAGGAGGTGAGGTGAGAGAAGAACTTCTGAACTTTTCTGATCTTCCTGCAAGCAAATCTATCTCTGGTTTGCCATTATGTTGGCTTACCAGAGAGAAAACCTTGTTAAGCTCCCACTCTCCTTGATGAATGGGCTACCTGCTGAGGAAGTCTGCCTGAAAATTGAGGGACCCTTTTATATGGACTGCCGAGACTGAGAGAATACTCTACTCTTCTCTGCTTCCCCCCAGGATCTCCTGAGTCAGCTTCATTAGCCTGCTGGACCTTGTCCCTCCCTGGTGATTCAGGTAGAACACAGCTACCACGTTGTCCGAGAAGATTTGTACTCCCCCTCCTCCACCTCAAAATCTCCCCACACCAGCTGGATCACTAAACACCCTCGCCGTGTCCAGTGCCACCAGTTTCTCAGGGGGGGTTCTTGCTGTATCCCCCTGAGTGCTTTCTTTTAGGAAGAAAGAGAAAAAGACCTCCCCCTTGGAAAGCGCAAAGCCCTGTCAGATCCCGCAGTCACCACTGGCTGCTCTAGGTCTGACATCCCATGGGGGAGCCCTCGGTCCCAGACCATGGTCTAGAAAAATAAAAATATATAAAATGGTTTTGCTGCCATCCTGTGGGAAACACAATCAATAACTGGAGGGACAGAGAGAAGGGTGGGGCCTTTTAAACTCTGTTGATTGCGTTTCCTGTCAGGTGAGACCTGCCTTCTCGGGTGTGCGGTCCTGGAAAAAATAACAATTTTTCATTTTTATTATAACACACACACATACATACACACACTTGCAACAATATTTGCTGACACTTTTTCCAGTCAAAACAGCTCAGCCTACAGAAGGCAAGGCTCAAGGGCATGGACTGAAACCTGGAGACTGGGTGTATGTAAAGAATCATATACCAAAAACATCATCACCAAAGTGGAAAGGTCCTTATATCATCCTGATTACTCCAAGTGCTGTGAAAGTCGAGGGATGCAAGCCATGGATACACTAGTCCCACTGAAAGAAAGCTGAACAACCCCATGGAAGGGTAAATAATAAACTGTTTCACCCCGACAAGCCTACTGCTGTTCATTCATCCCACAGGTCCCCTCTGCTTACTCTTGCATGAGCTGAGGAGAAGGATGAGGCTATACGGGCTGTTGAGTCCCAACCAGATAAAAGGACTGTGGGGAGTTATCCTCGGGGGAGGATTGTTGGCAATATTCTTCTTTGTTTTTTCCTGGCAGATTGATATTTCTGTAGGTCAGGAGAGCCAATGGAACATTACTAAGTTGATGTCTTGGTGAAGACTGAAAAAAAAGAAGTTACCTGAGAGATTGCTACACACCTTATGGAGCCATACCAAAATTACTTTGTATCTATGCACATGCAAGCTGCTAAGAAATTAAAGTTGTCCAATTGTTGGGTCTGTACACACTCACCTATTTCACATAGAACACTACCTTTGCTAGGTATTCCAGTGTCACTCAAGGATATAAAAGAATTAGCTAATTTCTAGAATGTAAGGAAAGTGAAAACAAAATGGAATTTCTATTCCTTTACTTTAGCATTTCTTTAAACGGTACCCTCAGTATGCATTTTACTCGCATTTATGCAGCTAGTTCAGAATATGAGAAAAGTACCGTATTTGCCGGCGTATAAGACGACTGGGTGTATAAGACGACCCCCTATTTTTCCAGTGAAAACTTAGGTTTGGGGCTATACTCGCCATATAAGACCCCCCCCCCCCCCCCCCCCCCTTCTGAGGCAACACCATTTACAAAAAACCATCAAACCAAAAAAAAATATGACTTGACATCAGAAAAAGGAAACTGGTGAATTACAAGTCCCAGAGATCCCACAATTGGTAGGCAGCAACAATGAATCTTGTCCTCCAAAGCACCATAAATCATACCTGTATTTTAGGGGAGATCTGGAGCTGGATGTGCAGTACAGGATGCTTTGGTAATATGTAGAGCACAGAGTACACACGGTATATGATGCTGTTGGTACAGTAGCACCAGGTACACTTCAGAATACAGTGTGCACCACTGAGCCAATCACGGCAGGCATTGTATTTTACTAATCTGTTGATAGATACAAAGCCTGCTCAGATTGGCAGAGGCTGTGACATCAGCCCGCGCTGCTCTGACTCATGTAGCCTGCTTGGATTGGCAGAGGTTGTTACCCAATCCGAGCAGGCTTAGCAGGCTCTGTATTCATCAGAGTGCATCGCCCGCCGGGATTGGTTGAGCGGCCCATACTGTATACATATTACAATTTTACAGAGCACCCGGCGGACTGATATCCATCTGACGGCTTCTTCACCCGGTGTATAAGACGACCCCTGCTTTTTGGCTGTGTAATTTCAGTGTAAAAGGTAGTCTTATACGCCAGAAAATACAGTACTAGAAACAGGATACCCTAACTGTATGAACATAACTACTCAAGTATAGGTTTGAAGGTGTTAAGCTTCTTTGGAATAATGACACAGTTGATGAATTGTAAAATGTAACTTTCAGGAACGATTCAAAACTAAGCAATCCTAAACTATATGTATGTCCGATAGGATATCATTTCAAGATTTGCTCTGCTCCCCCGGGTTAGAGCTTATACTTGGATTCCATTAGATGCAAAAGGTACATGTTAATTTGGTAAAGTCATCCCTGCCACATGGTATGTGGAGGATGCAAAGTTTACTAAAATGAACGTAAACAAGATCCCACCACATCCAATTAAACTAAGAGATCTTTCTAGCTACACACCTGAGAGTTTTGACACCACAAAAGGAAACCAAGGATTTCAAACCATTGTTTGATATTCCCTGGGTAAATCACTGTTGTATAAAGAAATCTTTTAGCTTCATCATTGATTTGGCAAAACTGATAAATAACATCACTGCCCTGTATGATAGAAGTGTTGTGGTTCTGTGATACTGAATTAAAAATGATAAAAAAGGAATTGATTCAGCACCGATTGGTGTTGGATTATCTCACAGCCAGTCAAGGAGGAATGTGTACCATAGTGGGAACGGGATGCTCCAATTACATTGGGAATGATACGAAAGCTGAAGATGCCATCATTTCACATGTAGAAAGGGTGCAACAATTAAAGCTAGGTATTCGGAGGAAAAAAAAAAAATACATACTGAGACCGCTTGGGTTGAAGGAAGCTGGGAGAGCTGGCTCTCGTGGCTTAACCCTCTCAATTAGTTCTCAGGACTTGGAGGTTGGCTTTCTGGCATCTTATATGGTATTTTATACATCGTTGGATTTATTGTACTCATAATCCTTATAACCAAAATGTGCACCAATGATGTGCAAAATGACCGGTTACACTTACCGGTAACAGTGTTTCTGGGAAGTCTTCCAGGACGGCACCCTGAGAGATAACTGGTCCCACCTGATAGGAAACACAATCAAGATAGAGGTTAAAAACCCTGCCCCTCCCCGTGCGCCTCAGTTGTGAAACAGTACTGACCCACACCAGTGAACGAGAATGAAAAACACCTCCAATGTTCAACTATTTAAATAAACCAAAAGGGGTGGGAAGTAAGCCTGCCGTCCTTGAAGACTTCCCAGAAACACTGTTACCGGTAAGTGTAACTGGTCATTTTCTCAAGTCATCTTCCAGGATGGCACCCTGAGAGAAGAGCAAGTAGCTCAGGCCTACCTTAGAGCGGGACAACAGCCTGCAGAACCTTTTTGCTGAAAGCCAGATCCTGGAGGTGACAGAAGTTCTACTCTGCAATGTCTCAGGAACGTGTTCTGACTTGACCACGTTGCTGCTCTGCAGATCTGATCTACCGATGCTCCAGCCCTTTCTGCTCAAGAGGTTGCCAGAGACCATGTAGAATGTGCTTTGAGATTAGTTGGGACTGTTCTACCCACTTGTTCATGAGCTATGGAAATGGCTAGTCTAATTCATCTAGCAATAGTGTTTTTTGAAGCCTGCTCACCCCTCCTTGTGCCACAAAAACTGACCAACAGATGATGAGATTGTCTGAACTCCTTTACTCTAAGTAAAGCAGTAGACACCTCCTAACGTCTAGTGTATGAAAGGCTCTCTCCTTGTCGTTCTGTGGGTTGACACAGAAGGACGGGAGGATAATTTCCTGTGACCTATGGAACCATAAGGCCACTTTAGGAAGGTACAAGGGATCCTGCCTCAGGATGACTCTGTCCTCCAATAAACGAAAAAACGGCTCCTTCATAGATGGAGCATGTAAACAGCCCGCCCTTCTGGCCGTTGTAATGGCCAGAAGGAAGGCAGTTGTAAAAGAAAGCAATTTAACTGAACACTGAGCCAACGGCTCAAAAGGTGCCCTGGTTAGGGCCTCTAAGCCTAGAGATAAGTCCCACGGCAGGAATTTACTCATTTGGACCGGGGACAGCATCTCTCTAGCCGTCAAAAATCTCTTGACCAATGGATCCAGAGCCAGTCTTCTGTCCAAAAAGCTAGACTGAGCTGCCACCTGGACCCTAAGGGTCTTGGTTGCCAAGCCTCGATCCACTCCCTCCTGTAGGAAGTCTAGGATCGTAGGAATATCCTGCTGAAAAGTCCCCCTTGTTTCACACCAAGGAGAGAAGACCCTCCAGACCCTAGCATAAATATGTCTGGTCACCGGCTTTCTGCTCAGCAAGAGGGTCTCTATTACTTTGTCAGAGCACCCCTTCCTTGCGCAGGCTCTCCCTCTCAAGAGCCAAGCCGTCAATTTGAAAAATCCCGGGCTCGGGTGGCAGAGAGGACCCTGAAACAGGAGATCCTGAAGTCTGTACCTTTAGGGTGCTGACAGAAAGCCCTAATTCCACCCCTGCTTGGAAGAAGTCCAGCACTGCCGGAATACCTGGATCTTCCTGCCCCTGTTCTGCTAACCAGGAATTGAACCTCTTCTACACCTTGGTGTAAATTACCCTGGTTACTGGCTTATGACATTCTAAGAGAGTCTTGATGACCCTTTCTGAAAAACCTTGGGCCCTTAACAGCTGTTCCTCAGATACCACGCTGTAAGTCTGAGGGTCTATTTGAGTATGCCGGATAGGACCCTGTGTAACCAAATCCTCCCTCCTCGGAAGATGAATCGGAGGATATATTGCCAACCTCTTTAGGACTGCAAACCAGGCCCTTCTTGGCCAAAACGGGGCTATCAAAATGAGATCCATTACCTGGGTCTGAAATTACTGGAGGACCGCCACGACTAGCCTTACTGGGGGAAAAGGCATAGCACAGGTTTAGGTGCCATGCATTGGCGAAAGTATCTATCCCTCTGGCTCGATCCTGTGAGAGCAGGAAAAAAAAAAACCACTGGAGCAACCTTCTTGTTGCTTTCCCAAGCGAACAAATCCACCTCTGGTATGCCCAAGGTCCTCACAACCTGCTCGAACACTTCCTGGTTGAGTGACCATTCGTCCTGCTTCACACACTGACGACTGAGAGTCCGCCAGCGAGCTCTGGGCCCGCTTTAAATGAACTGCTGAGAGCGATGCTAGGTTTGGCTCGGCCCAAGAGAAAATGTCTCCTGCCATCGTCTGCAAAGCAAGGCTCCTGGTCCCCCCCTGCTTGTTTATATAAGCGACAACAGCTGCATTGTCCGACCTTACTTGGAGATGTTGTCCTTTTATTTTTTGCTGGAAATCTACTATCGCCCTCTTTACTGCCAGTAATTCCCTCTGATTTGAGGTCCGTCTGGCTTCCACCTGAGACCAGGATCCTTGAGCCAGATGCTTTTCCAGGTGTGCACCCCAGCCGAAAGAGCTGGCGTCTGTTGTCAGCACCAGAACTGTTGGTCTGAACCATAACAGAACCCTGTCCAACTTGTGACTGGTTCGCCACCACCACATTGTACATTTTTGACTCCGATGGATATCAGCATCGGTTGATCCAAACCCTGCTGGCTGCCATCCCAACAACGCAGAAGGAGAGCCTGCAACGGGCACTGGTGGAACCTTGCCCAAGGGACTGCTGGAAAACAGGATGTCATTAAGCCTATCACTCTCATGACATCTCTGACCTGGGCTTCCTGATTGGTCTGAAGCCGCACTACTGCTAGACCTACCTTCTCTATCTTTTCTGACAGTAGAAATACCTTCCCCTCTACTGAGGAGATTCTGTAACCCAGGTACCATACTTCCTGGCTTGGGATCAGCTGGGACTTGTCCAGATTGATCAACCTCTGGCCAAATTCCACCGAAGACCCCATAGCCACCACCTGCATCAACCAACTGGAAGACCTAGGGCTTCAACAACTAGTAAAGGCTCACACACATGGGTCGGGTCACATTCTAGACCTCATCTTCAAGCAAAATATGGACATCAACATACTAGACAACATAGAGCTACCATGGACAGACCACCACTCTATCAAATTTGAAATCACCACTAACATCACCCTCCAAAAACCAAACCCGGCGGCAACAACACATTGGATTAGATCACAGTAGAACAAACAAAATGGCAACACTAAATCAAAACCACTCAACAGAACGAACACTCAGCTTCGAAAACAAGGCACTTCTACAAACAGCAGACGCAGTCACCCCGAAACATCGAGCACCCATCCGCAAGAAAAATTCTGGATGGTTTAATGGCACTCTTACTCTACTGAAACGGGAACACAGAAGAGCAGAAAGAGCCTGGAGAAGAAACACTACAAAAGGAAAAATCACACAAACTACAGAATACTCACCAAGAAATATCATAAAGCAATTTTCACAGCAAAAAAAGAACATGTCTCAAACACCCTCTCAAAAGCCTTAAACCGGCCACGGGAACTTTTCAAACTAGTCGCCCAGACTATGAACCCCACCTGCCTTAAGCCCCTAGAAAACGAAACTCAAGAATACTGCAACGAGTTATCGGATTTTTTCATCAACAAAATAAACATTCAGAAAATAATTCAACAAAAAAAAATAAAAAAAAAAACACCACCAATTCTACTCAACCAAACCCAGGTAAGGATTTTTACATGCACAACCACCACATTTTTCGCTTATCCCGATCACCACGGATGAAACCAAAAATATCATCAAGAGCCTCCGAGACAGTACATCGCCAAACGACATCATGCCCACAAAACTCTTGAAAGAATGCTCAGACATTCTGGCCCCCGCTATTACACACCTAGTAAATCAGTCGTTCAAAGAAGGGTTGGTTTCTATTTCCCTCAAGCAAGGCATCGTCAAACCACTGCTAAAGAAACACAACCTCGACCCCAAAGATCTGAATAATCGCAGACCGGTAACAAGCCTGAACACCATTTCCAAGATTATGGAGAAAGCAGTAGTAAAACAGCTTCAACTTCACCTGGACACACACAAGCTCTTGGACCCACTACAATTAGGCTTCCGACTGGGCCATGGCACAGAAACGGCACTTCTGAAAATATGGGATGACGCCCTAGAAGCAGCAGATGATGGAGGATCGTGTCTTCTGGTACTGCTGGATCTTAGCATGGCGTTCAACACAGTGGACCACAACAATCTCCTCAGCCACCTCAAGGAAGTGGCAGGAGTTACAGATGGAGATCTGCCATGGTTTGCTTCCTTCTTAGGAAACTGGTTACAGACAGTGAAACTAGGAGCCTTCACTTCGGAAACCCGGGCAATTTCTTATGGAGTACCTCAAGAATCACCATTGTCACCGGTACTCTTCAACATTTACATCCGGCCTCTCTTCAAAATTATTAGCAAATCGGATCTATGCTACCACTCATATGCGGACGACACTCAACTGTACTTCCGTATCACCGGACAAAAAGATAAATACCAGGAACTAGGAAAATGTCTCACATTGATAGATGACTGGATGGCCACTAGCTCCCTCAAACTTAATGGATCGAAAACAGAACTACTGCTCCTCAACGCAAACCGAAGGAAGAAAACGAAGACCCCCATGGACACCACCAACCATCCTTGGTCAGACTATCACCCCTAGCACCAAAGCCAAAAGCCTCGGAGTCATCTTTGATTCAGAGATGACCATGGAGGCACAAATAGGATCAGTAATCAGCAGATCCCATCATCTCCTCCGCATGCTTCGCAGACTCATCCGATTCATTCCGAAAAAGGAGAAAGCAGTCGTAGTAGGAACCATCATCAATTCGCGTCTCGACCACGCAAACTCACTCTACATAGGATTACCAGATTGCACGCCTTCAAGTCGTCCAAAACACAGCAGCAAGACTAGTCACCGGAAAGAAACCCTGGGAATCCATCACCCCATCCCTAAGGACCCTCCATTGGCTGACAGTAAAAGATAGAATCACATTCAAGACCCTCTGCCTCACCCACAAATGTACACAAGGAAAGGCTCCTCAGTACCTTTGTGGGAAAATAGAAAAATACATACCAAATCGCAGCCTTCGATCGACAAACCAGAACCGCCTTCTCATCCCCAAAGCTCGATACAAAATCGAAGGGAGAACGAAGATTCGCGGTACAGGGACCTCGGCTATGGAATGCTCTACCGAACAACATCCGCTTGGAAGAAAACCATCAGGCCTTCAGGAAAAAACTCAAAGACCCACCTCTTCTAATATCGCAGGACAACAAGAGCAGACAAGCACCTTGAGGCGATTCAGTTTGCATTTGCAGCGCTATACAAATCACTCATTCATTCAAGAGAACGCAGAAAGTGTTGCGCCTTCTGTAGATTCTCCTCTAGCTGCTGGTAAGACTGAGCGACAAACAGAAGATCGTCCAAATAGGGGATCACTGTAATGGCCCTGAGGCGCAGCGGAGCTAGAGCTTCTGCCAGAACCTTTGTAAAAATCCTGGGAGAGGACGCTAGACCAAACGGAAGTGCCCTGAACTGGAAGTGGAGAATTTCCGAGTTCACCCAGACTGCCAATCTGAGGCATTTCTGGAATTCCCGATGTATCGGCACATGCAAATATGCGTCCCTGAGGTCGATCGTTGCCATATAGCAATCAGGAGGTTCGTTATCGTGAGGATAGACTCCATCCTGAAACGCTTGTACCTGATAAACCTGTTAAGGGGCCTGAGGCGAGATGGAGTATCAACCTGAACTTGCCTGATGGCTTTCGAACTACAAAACACATGGGAATATACCCCGTCCACGTTCCGCATCTGGTACTCGGCTGATGACCTGTTGATCTAACAACTCTCCCAACAGTAGACTCAGAGCTTCTGCCTTCTCCCGGTCTCTGGGTTACCAAGAAGGTAGGTGGGGGAATGGCACTGAACTCCAACTTGTAGCCATTTTTTATGTCGAATATAAAAACACAGACTTGAAGTCGCGTTGGTCCATTGTGGGAGGATATCCCCAACTTTCCTCCCACTGGAACACAAGAGTCACTGGGACTTTGGGGTGGTTTGAATAGTGTTCCTCCTCTGCCACGACCCTTGTGACCTGTCCAGTGTTATTTAGGCCGACCCTCTCTCCTGCTGGGTTTGTTGCCTAAACCCCCGAAAAATACGTCTTTCCTCAGGCTTCTTCTTCTCTGGAAAGGCTTTCTTCTTGTCCTGGGTACATTCCAGGGCCTCCTGGAGCCCAAGGCCAAAAAGGTGGTCGCCTGAGAAAGGCAATCCACAAAGCCTGAGCTTTGATGCTGCATCTTTCAGCCATACAGCCCTTCTCGCAGCGTTAACCAAAGCTGCAGACCTGGTAGCTAGCTTTACCGACTCCGTAGAAGCATCGGCTAGGAATCCAACTGCCTTAATTAATAAGGGAAACGTTTTTAGCAGCTGTTGTCTGGACGTGCCTGCAGAAATATGAGACTGCAACTGATTTAGCCAGCATTCAAAATTTCTAGCCACACGGGTGGCTGCAAGGGCAGGTTTGAGCGCAATAGAGGAGGCATTCCAAACCCTCTTTAACAGCACATCACCCCTTTCGTCCATTGGGTCCTTAAGGGATCCTAGATCATCAAAGGCCAAATCCGTCTTTTTGGAAACCTTCGCTAGCGGCGCATCCAACTTAGGAACCTTGTTCCAAGGCTGGCCAGCATCCTTCTCAAAGGGAAATCTACGTTTGAGACTGCCTGAAAAGAACGGTCTCCTCTCAGGGTGCTCCCACTCCAGCAAGATCACTTCCACTAGAGATTTGTGCACAGGGAAAACTCTGGACTTCTGAGCAGAGACCCCCTGATACATGAGGTCATGCTTAAAAATCTGTACTGATTCCTCTCTGATCTCTAGGGTGTCATAGATCGCTTTTAACAAATCCCCCACATCGTCCAATGTCAATTTGTACCTGGACCCTCTGGAGCAATCTTCCTCTTCATCAGAGTCAGACCCTGAGTCTATTTGAGAAGAGGCAAGCGACCTGGGCTCCCTCTCCCTATCCTCCTGACTGGGCTCAGACAGGGAGGGCAAACTTGCCGCTCTAGATAAGGGCACAGAGGGACCCTGCATCCTATCCATCGTTCCTCTAAATGACTTGAAGGTGGATGCAATCTCTTCTTTTACTGATGAAAGGATCTTATGACACTCTGTCATAGAGTCATCCTTAGATAAATTACTGACACATTCGGGGCAAAGCGCTTTCTCCCAATTAGGACTGAGTTTTGTCCCACAAACAGCACACTTTCTCCTGGGAGGCTGTATCTGAGATCTGTCCTGTGCTTTACCCTGAAAGCAAAGGAAAAAAGACAGAAGACAATTCATGAGAGCCTATCCCCAACGATCATCACCACTGTGCTCAGGGGGAAGGAGAGAAGTGCCCAGCCTTTCACCTGTGGTTCTCCACCCTGGGAATGGCTTTGGTCCCAGAGTAAGCCATGGTCTGCCCTCACCACGCTTACCTGAGAGGTGGCGGTGCCAGAAGAACCGGAGTCGACCGCCTGAACAGCTGAAGTGCCCTCCTGTGTTGTCACAGCCTCTGCTGGATCTATACAGGCTCCGGACGCCCAACAAGCCACACACGCTGCGCCTGGAGACTGGAACCTCGTCTCCTGGCGCCCCATGATGGTGCGGTTCCACCGGAAGCTGCGTCACTTCCATTCGTTGGAACGCAGATGCTTCTCCTCAGACGCACATGCGTTCGTTGCCTGGAACGGACGTCCAACATGCCGCGTGGACGACGTTTGTTTTTCCGGTGAAAGACAACGACCAGTTTGTGCGGCGAAATGGAGGTATAGGATCCACCGCTCTTCAGAGGTCCAACTCTCCGAGTTTATAGGCAGCGGTGTACAAGCAGCCCTCTCTTCACTGCTCTAGACAGAGGGGTGCTTTAGGCAGAGGAGAAAGTACATCAGAGGCTCCCCCCAGGACAGTCCTGGAACATGGAGCTCCCCAGGTTCATCACATGCATCCTTCCCGTCCGGCAGGAAACACAAAAAAAAAAAAAAAACTGAAGGGGAAGGCCTGGAGGACCTCCTTTTAAACATTTGGGTGAATGTGTGTCCTGTCCTGTCCCGGAGGGAGGAGCCCTATGTCTCAGAGGCTGTCATGGAAGACGATAAGAGGAAAGAACCTTTTGTTCGCTCTGAGGGCAAAAGGAGGTCTATCTCTGGGGTGCCCAGTTGTTGACACACAAGAGAACACCTCTGGATTTAACTCCCTGGTGAGCTGTGACGACTGAGGAAATCCGCTTCTACATTCAAAATCCCCCTAATATGTACCGCAAAAAAATAGGAGGGAATTCTCTGTTCTGCCCATTCCAAGATTTCCTGTGTCAAACTCTGAGAGTGCAACCGGGTACCCCCCCTGTACTTCTCTCCCCCTGATCCTGTCCTTGAATGCTTTTAGAGCCTCTTTGACTGCCTGAAGTTCCCTAAAATTGGAGGAGGCAGCTCTTTGGAGTCTGTCCCATACACCCTGAGCATGTAGCCCCTCTAGATGGGCCACCCAACCCCAGGACCTCGCATCGGTTATCACCCTGACAGGCTGAAGCTGGGTCCAAAGATGATCCGCTGACAACCTCTGGAGGGTTGAGCCAAAGAAGGGACCTCTTTACCTCTCCAGGAATGGAAAGCCGAACGTCAGGCCGTCCCATGAGGAGAGTATGACATTTTGAAGGGACCTGGAGTGGAACTGGGCCCAAGGGACTGCGGGAATACAGGACGTCATGAGTCCCAGAGTCCTCATGATGAACCTACGAGAGACTACCTTCCGATCTATGATTGAGGATAACGTGCAAATCAGTGCTTCCACCTTCTCCTGTGGAAGAACCAGCTTCTGCGCTATTGAGTCCACCAGCAGGCCCAGGTAGAGCTTGGTCTGAGATGGAGTCAGTGAGGATTTCTCATGACTGATCAACCATCCCAGGGACTCCAAGGTGCTTATCACCCTGTCTAGGTCCAAGAGCAGAGAATCCCTGGAAAGGTTGTAGACCAATAGGTCGTCTAGATGGTGCGATTCCCTGAAGGTGCAAGTAATGCCGCGTACACACGTTCGGACTTTGTCCGCCGGACCTAGTCCAGCGGATTGTCCGCCGGACCTAGTCCGGCGCGACTACCCCACACACACCCGGACTTCCGAGTGTGTGACTTGCCCACACACGCCCGGACTTCTCCGGCGGACAATCCGCTGGACAAAGTCCGCGGGACTTTTGAAAATGAACGGACTTGCCCACACACGGAGCAGTCCGTTCATTTAGAACGTAACTTCAGGTATACGTAGCTAGCGTAGGCAGTAGGCAGTGAATGCCGCCGCGCTAGCTCCGTCACCTGGCATGGATTTAAAGGGACTCATCATGGGGGTCCCCCCCAAATCCATCTCAGACCCTTATCCGAGCACGCAGCCCGGCAGGCCATGAAAGGGGTGGGGACGAGCGAGCGCCCCCCCCCTCCTGAGCCGTACCAGGCCGCGTGCCCTCAACATGGGGGGTGCCCTGGGGAAAGGGGGGCCGTGCGGCCCCCCCACCCTAAAGCACCTTGTCCCCATGTTGATGAGGACTAGGGCCTCTTCCCGACAACCCTGGCCATTGGTTGTCGGGGTCTGCGGGCGGGGGGCTTAACGGAATCTGGGAGCCCCCTTTTATAAGGGGGCCCCCAGATCCCGGCCCCCCACCCTATGTGAATGAGTATGGGGTACGATGTACCCCTACCCATTCACCTAAGGTGTAAAATGTAAAAGTAAAAAAAACACACAATTTTGAAAAAATATTTTATTGCACTGCTCCGGGGGTCTTCTTCCGTCTTAGGGGTCTTCTCGCCGGACTCCTCCGCCATTTACCTAGCTCTTTTACCGAGCGGAGAAGTCCGGCTACCGTCTTCGTCGTCTGGGGGTCTCGATCCGCCTTCGGGGGTCTTCCGGGGTCTCTTCTGTTCTTGCCGTGGTCGTCGTTTTCCGCGCCGCCGCCTTCTTCTTCCGATGTTGACTCGTCGCTCTCTCTGGCCGGAATGCCAGAGCTGTGCTGGGACTTATGTAGGGACAAGGGGACAGGGTCACATGGTGACCCCGCCCCCCTGTGATGTCACAGTCCTCCGGGACTGTGACATCACAAGGGAGCAGGGTCACCATGTGACCCTTGTCCCTATATAAGTCCCAGCACAGCTCTGGCATTCCGGCGAGAGAAGAAGAAGGAGAAGGAGAAGGAGAAGGAGAAGGAGAAGGAGAAGGAGAAGGAGAAGGAGAAGGAGAAGGAGAAGGAGAAGGAGAAGAAGAAGGAGAAGAAGAAGAAGAAGAAGAAGAAGAAGAAGGCGCCGCGGAAAACGACGACCGCGGCAAGAACAGAAGAGACCCCCGAAGGCGGATCGAGACACCCAGACGACGGCGGCGACGACGAAGAAGGTAGCCGGACTTCTCCGCTCGGTAAAAGAGCTAGGTAAATGGCGGAGGAGTCCGGTGAGAAGACCCCCAAGACGGAAGAAGACCCCCGGAGCAGTGCAATAAAATATTTTTTCTAAATTGTGTGGTTTTTGACTGCCAAGTCCAGCGGACAATTTTAAAACAAAACTTAAAACCTAGTCCGCCGGACTTTTGGCACCAAAAAGTCCGCCGACGCCCACACACGAGGGGATTGTCCGGTGGACTTGAGTCAAACACACACACACACACACACACACAAACACACAACAGTTTGGCTGTGGGGGAAACATCAAAAACCAAGGAGCACGGGGGAAGGGTTTTTAACCCCTATCTTGATTGTGTTTTCCTGTCAGGTGGGACCAGTCATCTCTCAGGGTGCCATCCTGGAAGACGACTTGAGAAATGTGGTTTGAAAATGATTTACAAAATTTGTACCAATACTGGTCCTTCCGATCCCGCAAACCCTCATGGTTTTTCACCTTATGCATCAAGGTGAAAACTTTTGTCAGTCACCGGCCCCCCAGCCCCCCCCCCACCACCCGTTTTACTTACCTGAGCCCTGTAATTCCCACGCTGGAGATATGTTGTCCCTCTCTGCACAGGGTCCCAGCTCTTGATTGGATAGGTTGATTGATAGCAGCCCAGCAATTGGCTCCCGCTGCCGTCAATCAAATCCAATGATGCAGGCCGAGTCCGGCATTCGTGTCTAGGGACGCAAATGCTGGATTCATCAGCACGCCCACAAGGTAACCCCCCGGGAGAGCTCTTCTCCTAAGTGAGGGGCCGCAAAACGAGATGCACAGTGGAGGCAAGTATGTTTGTTATAAAAAAAACAAACAAAAACACACACACACACCTTTACAATCACTTCAGGTATACGGGTCACCGTCTCATAAGCAGTCATGCGTGACCTTGAAACGACCTAAAGACACTAGGAAGACTAGTACCGAAGCATTCGAACTACAGTAGGGGGATGTTACGATACAGAATACCTGGAGTCTGGAATCATGAAAAACTCATGGAAGGCTCATACAGAGTTCCCTCCTTTAAATAAGTGTTTCTCTAAAAATATATAGTTTAATAGTTTGTTCCAAATTCTTAGGTATTACACAATCCCGTTGAAGGGGTTGCAATGTATTGCCAAATGATGCGTGTACTAATTGGCTGTACATTGCTCCATTTCTGGGAAAAAGCTATTATCACAAAAAGTCCCTTTTGGATGACCCCCTCTTATACAATCATAAGTTTGATATATTATGACAAGTAAAATTACTCATATCCCAGATGTCAAACTGACCATATGTAATCTTGAAGCAATTAGTTAAGAATGTCTTGTGGTTTGGACTCATGTCCTTCATAGAAGTCCATGTTATCTTTTCTTATAAAAGCCGAACTCTCATTTGTATGTGTGTCACATTCCCTGTATGGTTGTGATCCTCTGTACGTACATTGTCTATTCGCAAGTAAAACTTGTACCAGCAAGAAGGCAATCAGATTGGCTTTGATGTCTTTCATTTCAAAGGCAAACTTAACAGGGGCTGTCAATGTCACAAGGAGGAACAGTGATGTTATGAACAAAAGTTTAAGTAGCAAAGGGTTAATATTTAAGTTCTTTCAGGCTCAAGAAGTGCTGATATGGACAAAAGTTATGATTTTCAGTATGATTTACAATATAATCCATGTCAGTGAAATCTTACTGAAGTCCTGAAAAAGCAATAAATTTATGGCTGAAACAACTAATCGATTAATCGTCAACTAATCGATTATGAAATTAATCGATTACTATTTTCATAATCGATTAATCGGCCAGTAACATAATGGGCTTAAAAAAAACTAAATGTAGCCCTTTATAGTACAAAAAGAGCAAATAATCGCTACTGTAAATATTACTTTCCCTGTTGCACAGTAAACAAAAAAAAACCTTACTGTAGCAATTATTTGCTCTTTTTGTACTATGAAGGGCTAATAATTTTTTTTTTTTTTAACTCCATTATGTTACTAAATGTCTTAGGCCTGGTTCCCATGTGTTTTTTGGTGCTTTTTGCAGAAACGCACTACAGTTCATTTAACGTTCACATCTATGCTTTTTTTCAGCTGCTGCGTATTTGAAAAAGGTCCTTGACCCTTTCCAACGCAAAACCGGTGCTTTTTTGGTTCAATATACTTCAATGGAGAAGCTGCAGAGAAGCATGCAATACGTTTTTGCAGCAATTTGTGTTTTTTAATCTGCGACCAACAAATTGGCCCAAAAAAAAAAAAAGGCATAAAAAAAGCAAAAAAGCACTGCAAAAACTTTTCAAATGCAAATTGCATAGGTGTGTACCGAGCCTTATGCTGGCCACACGGATCAATTTTCAGACAAGAATATTCATGTGAAAAAAGTCTGATGATATTACTCCCTAACCATACAGTTGGTTATTTATATTTTCCCCTGCGTATAGAGATATTTAGGAATAAATTTTTTTTAAACTTTACATATTAACTAAATTATACAGCACACTTTTTTTTTTTTAAGGTTATTAACCGATTAATCGAAACAATAATCGGCCAACTAATCGATTATAAAAATAATCGTTAGTTGCAGCCCTAAATACATTAACTACTTCTCAAATCACACCACTTGAAATCGTACAGATTAAGACACTGCCACAAAAACACATTAGACGCTACTTCAGGTACGATTTGTAAAAATCGGATGTCATACCTGAAGTCATACCCGGGGGCTAAAACTCTAGGCAAACAGATAAGCATACAGAGGAAATATACAGATGGAAGTTAGTATCATATTGTTAGTTAAAACAGATTACAAGAAAAACTATACCTTTAATGCTAGATCCACTGCTTCTTCATACAGCTCCATGACTTTGTAGACATGGACACAGGCATGATGGTGTCCATGTTCTGCACAGAGACGCAGAGCATATTTTAGGTCATAGTAAATTGTGTTGGGATTGGTGCCCGCGATCTCCAAATATGAGAGGAGGGACTCTGGTCGAAACTGAGCGTACAATGACAACAAATAGTTGTGGATGGCTTGTTCAGTTTCCTTGAGTTCATAAACACAAAACTGCATATACCTAATGGCTTCATTTATGTGAGTCCCAGCACCTTGACTGTAATTAACAAGGGCAGGGATAAGATTCTTTGGATCCAGTCTTTTTCCCATCATGATCCAAGAGTCGACAACCTTCATAGGTATATGCTGCATTAAGACTGGTGAAAATTTGTAGAAAAGCTTTTCATCTCTGTGCTTTGTTAGAACATGAAGCGCTTCATCATAATCATCATGTTGGCAGTGATGAGCTACAACTCGTTCATAGTCTTGTATTAAAACAGCAAAATATACCATGTTTTCTGTGTCACCGTGGCTGGCCAGAAGGTCATGTATAGAAGCACGGTTATTGAAGAGACATTCTTTATTTCGAGGACTGCTGAGAAAACCCCTGAATTCATCACGGGTTTTTAGATACAAGCTTCTTTTTGATGTGTCACTTTCTAAGATTCCAAGGCAATTTAGATACAACTCTGTCAACCAAGTAGTTAGTAAAGTAATTTGTATCTTCTCTGAAGGTTTCAAGTTGGATAGCTTTTTCAGGAGAAATTCCATTAGTGCGTCTTCTTGTTTTGCTTCAATGAATTTAAGTGCTATTTCTTCAAAGTAATTCTGAGTAAGAGCATAACATTTTGCACTCTCTTTGTATTTTTTATTATGGAAGCAATGTTCAGCTTCCTTAGCCAAAACCATGTCCATGCATTCAGGGCGATCCTTGCAAAACTCTTTAGCCAAGTCGAATTTGCCGATATTCATGTACATCTTCCAAACATCTCTTGACTCACGTTCGACATGATATCGAAAGACTGCCCTTTCTGTATAAATCCAAATTTGCCCTATAACAGGATCTTTCATCATCCTTTTCAATGGGCCAAACTTCTCTGTAAATACATCTTCAAACACAACCTGCCCATTTAAAGTACAAATAGCTTTGATTCTGTCAGGCAGCAAGAGTAAGAAATGAAACTGTGTGAGCACAATAGACATTGGTTTGTCAGTGCTGCATGGGTACTCCCAAACCTGAACACCTGTCAGCACCGAATCAGGACGAGAGAAGTCTAGTGTACCATAAAGTACTCCATTTCCCATCATCCAAGCAAAAGAGGTTGGGTAGGTGCGGAGTTTTGGAGTATAGAAAGCTATTTCGCTGTAGCCAAGGTTACCTGGGAACTCCTGGATACTTGGTAGGTCATCGGCAGGCTGACTAAAAAGGGGTGCAAACCCATGTTGTTCATTACCTTCAGTTATTTTGGCAGAAAACTGGAAAAGTCTTTTTCGAGTTGTTGCAATGGCACAGAAACGGTTTTCATATCCTCTGTTAATTTCAAGGCAGCAAACTGGTGCAGGACCAGTTTCCTCCTCCAAGGTGTGAAGGTATCTAAAGTATTGGTCAGGGTTGGTGCCAAAAAGACTACTTTCACTTATCAAGATTTCCGCTTCATAGATTTGACCCTGTGCAGTGCCCACCAGAATAGGACCTGTGGACGTCTCATTACCTAGAAACTTGTTCCACCCAATGCTTTCAATTATATGGCCCTTCCATCGAGAAAGAAAACGTGCTTTCTGGGCATTTCGATTGAGATATAGGCACTCACTAGTGTTCAGAGCAATCAGAAGATGGGACCCTAAAATAAAAAAAAGGATTACAAAATGGGATCCAGGATTGTCAAAAAAGAACGGTACAATTTCATCAACACTGCCATGAACTAAAACTGTAAAACAGACAGATGTCACCTTAAAAAAATAAAATAAAAAGACGGGGTACAGGGATACATTTGCCAATCCATAAACAAGAACGACAGTATAACATTTGTACAGTGACCAGCACAAATGGTAAGGTATACCACACACAGGTCAATGGGACTACATTTTGTTCTTCCTTCTATATAGTTAAAATTAGTCATAAAGTTAGCTGGATTTAACAGTAGATGCTTCTGCATTCCAAGTGCCCTTCTCAGGGAGTGTGAGCATCCCTGACTGCAGAACTTTAATCGTGTGGGGATGTGTTGGACTAATACAAAATAAAGACAAACTATGGATTTCTCACAGAGCAACAGCAGTCTTGTCTGTAGCCTACATGCAATGGGGTTACTTAAAAATAAAAAAAAAGTAAGACATTTAAAAATAATGTGAAGGTTCTCATCAACCCAGGTCATGGCATTGCTAGTAGTAACTTGTTACATTTTTTTCCCCCCTTTACGTTTTCTAGCAGGATCAAAACAGGTGAAAATAAAGGTAAACAGACAAAAAATAAAAAGTCAAACACTACATGAACACATATGCCAGTGCAATGTAAAGAGGCTGCATATAGCCATCCATAGTCATGAATGGGTAAAAGCCAGTATACCTGTACACAGCTATGTGCTGCTACTACTACTACTACAAACGTGTGCTTTTGGTGCATTACGTCTGTACGCATGTGCTACTTTACACAAAAAGCAACGCAGAGCTGCATACAGCTGCCTTCATCCATTGATGTCTCTGGGTGGCTGTACACAGCTCTAGCACATCCCAGGCACAAGACAGTGTCTTTACACTGCACAAGAAATGGCGTCCATCTGCATGAAGCCTTAAAAAACTGAGTATGTAAATATGATAAATGACATAACAATGCAGCATATGCTTTGTTTACAACTGTATTATAGAAGGATGAGTGTTCAAAAAATGAATCATTTGGAGGTGGACTAGGGGGTAAAGTGTTTCAGTATACTAAAATACACATACATTTTAGCGAAAAAGCATCAGTAGAATTAAACCCCCAATAAAAAATGGCCATACTGAATATGCTTCTAGCAGCCAAACTTTTGCCAAGATAACAAAGCCTGGGGAATGCCCAGGAAAAAACCCAAGCCTACTTACCAACCAGCTCACAGACAACCAAATTAACCCGTCTAACAGTATGCGTTAAAAACAGGGGTTTAGTCCGCACGCATTTGCAAACGCATGTGTGAGCCACAGAGAGCCATGTCAACTTTTGCTAAGGCTTGGAAAAATAGGATTTTTATAACAGCTTACCTGTAAAATCCTTTTCTTGGAGTACATCATGGGACACAGAGCCTTAATTACTTAATGGGTTATAGGCCACCTTCAGTTGATGGACACTGGTTATACTCAATCCAGGAAGTTCACTCCCTATATAACCCCTCCTTCTTCCAGAAGCACATCAATTTTTGTAGCAAAGTAATATACTTAAATCACAAAAAAGAGGGGAGGAACCTCTGTGTCCCATGATGTACTCCAAGAAAAGGATTTTACAGGTAAGCTGTTATAAAAATACTATTTTCTTTATCGTACATCATGGGACACAGAGCCTTAAGTAATTACTTAATGGGATGTCCCATGCTACTTGAGGGGAGGGAGACACAACCCAAGGGTACCCCCAGACTTGAGGACCTATACTGCTGCCTGCAGCACACTGCACCTGAATGTGATATCGTCATACCTCCTTACATTCAGCTGATACAATTTTGTGAATGTATGCACTGAAGACCAAGTTGCGGCGTTACAGATCTGAGTAATGGAGGCCTGATGACACACTGCCCAAGAAGCACTAACCACCCTGGTAGAGTGCGCCTTAACTTGAAAAGGGGGAATCTTAACCCTTAAATCATAAGTTTGAATTATCACTTGCCGAATCCACTTGGCGACAGTGGATTTCGACGCTGCCTGTCCTTTCTTAGGACCTTCTGGCAGAATAAATAAGACCTCAGTCTTACGAATCTGAGCAGTTGCCTTTAAATATATTTTCACTGCTCTCACCACATCAAGACAATGTAGTGACTTTTCTTCCCATGGCAGGACAATATCTTGGTTCAGGTGAAAACCTGAAAACTACTTTTGGCAAAAAGTCTGGACAAGGGCCTAACACCACTCTGTCCTCATGCAAAATCAAATAGGGCTCTTTACAAGAAAGAGAACCCAATTCCGAAACCCTCCTTGCTGAGGATACAAGAACCAAAAATACCAAACTTCCTTGTCAAAACTAAGGGAATATGTTGTATCGGTTCAAATGGCTGTTTTTGCAACACAAACAAAACTAACTTCAAGTCCCATGGGTTCAACAAGGGAGGTTTGACGGGCGGATTAAGTAGCTTTACCCCTTGTATAAAACCTCGGACAAAAGAATGTGTAGCAAGTGGTCTTTGAAATAAGACTGATAAAGCTGATACGTGGCCTTTAATAGTACTCAAGGCCAATTTCATTTCTACCCCTAATTGTAGAAAGGCACGTTTCTTTAGAATGTGGGTTTCAACAGCCAAGCCGTTAAATTTAGAGACTGGAAGGATGGAATATCAGTCCCTGTGAGAGCAGATCTGGCCATAGTGGGAGGGACCATGGGCCCTCCACTGCCATTTTTAGAATTTCTGCATATCATGACCTTCTGGGCCATGCTGGCACCATCAGAATTACTGGCTTTCTTTCCAGCTTGATCCTGCAAAGAATTTGAGGCAGTAACTGAATGGGGGGGGGGGGGGGGGGGCAAAGATCAGTGAGAACTGATACCATGGGGTCACCAATGCATCTGTTCCGCATGCGAGTGGATCCCTTGTTCTGGCCACAAAGTTGACTAACTTAATGTGGAACCTGGACGCTAGAAGATCTACGTCCGGAGTCCCCCATCTTTGGCAAACCGCCCGAAATATGTCAGGGTGAAGAGACCATTTCCCTTGGAATAACTGCTTGCGACTCAAGTAGTCCGCCAATTCTATACTCTACGGAAAGAAGACTGCCGATAGGCACAGAACATTCCTTTCTGCCCAAGTTAGAATATGGTTCACCTCTCTCTGCGCTGAGAGACTTTTGGTGGCCCCTTGGTGATTGATATAGGCCACGACTGTGGCACTGTCGGATTGGATTCTGACAGGACAATCAAGTTACCTCAAAGTCCAGGCCTTTAGAGCCAGACGCACTGCCCGAATCTCTAGGATATGGATGGGCAAGGTTCTTTCGGTTCTTGACCCCTGTCCCTGGACAGTTGTCTTTTCTAGTACTGCTTCCCCAGCCAGTCTTTACCACTTTCCAGATGACTGGTCTGAAGGATTTTCCTTTCAACAGATTCTGGGTTAGTAACCACCAAGTGAGGCTTTGGGCCACTCTTGGGGACAGCCGCATTGGCAAGTCTAAAGCTTGAATTGTTTTGTTCCAAGCAGACAGGATACTGTTTTGCAACAGTCTTGAATGAAACTGGGCATTGGGAACTGCTTCGAATGAAGCCACCATGGTTCCTAGCAACCTCATGCAAAGGCGAATGGAGGGATCACCTTTTGACCTGACCATCCGCACAAGCTCTCTTATGGAGTTGACCTTTGCCTGAGCTAAGAACACCTTTTCCTGGGCTGTGTATATGAGGAGACCCAAGTAGCCTTTTTAGCGGTATTAAGGAAGATTTCTCTAGATTAATAATCCAACCCAAACTTTCCAGATAGTTGGTTGTAGTGCGTACGCTTTGCTCCAAACGAGCCACCGACTGATCTATTAATAATAGATTGTCTAGGTACGCTACAACTGTTATGCCCTGTGCCTTTAACCTGGCTAGACCAGCACTTTTGTGAACACCCGAGGGTGCTGTGGCTAGCCCCAAGGACAGGGCAACAAACTGAAAATGCTGCTGTTCTAACAGAAACTTTTGGTGAGCGAGAAATATAGGGCCCTGCAGATATGCATCCCTGATGTTGACTGATGCCAGAAGTTCTCCTCCTAGAAGGATAGAAACTACTGACCTGATCGCCTCCATGCGAAAGGAGCGGATCTTCAGGAACTGATTTAGATTTTTTAGATCTAGAATGGGTCTGACATACCCATTTGGTTTTGGTACCGAAAAAAGATTTGACTAAAACCCCAGACCTTTCTCTTTTGCAGGGATCTGTATGCTCACCCCTTGAGATATTAAATTGGTCTAGTGCCTGAAACAGAGACTGTCTTTTCTCTGGATACGCTTGACCTCAGGAAGCGAGATGGTGGAAAGTCGTGAAATTCCAGCTTGTACCCCAGCTTTACCATGGAGATTACCCATCTGTCCTGAATTTCCTATTTCCAGACTGAAAACTACAGAACCTTGGTGAGGGGGGTTGCCTCTTCATGGGGCTTTAGGATTCTGCTTTGCAGGTTTCCGACCCCAGGACTTCTTTTGAGCCTGGGTCTGACCCCAAGGTTTTCTTCTTGAGTCTGACGGCGGAGGCAGTTGCCACTGCCTAGAGGCGAAAGCCCCTGGCGCAGGGAAAAAGAGCATGTTTAAATGAAGGGCGTTTGTACTTTCTTTTGACTGGCAAAAGAGTAGTTTTCCTACTGGAAATTGTTTGGATACATTTCTCCAAGTCTTCTCCAAATAGTCGCTCCCCATGAAAAGGGAACCCAGTTAGGAGGTTTTTACATGGTGCTTCAGCTGACCAATTTTTTAACCACAGGATTCTAGGCATATGCACAAGTATAAGGCGGGACCGCCTGGTGAATAGAATCTTTAATGGCATCTATGGCAAAGCATAATGCTTTTGGTAGTTCAGCCAATTCCCGAGCTTGTTGTGCAGGAATCTCTCCAAGGGCCTGTTTAAATTGGTCCTTTAGTGATTGACAGATGCCTATTGCAGCGACTGCAGGCTGAGTAACGGCACCTGCCAAAGAACAAGTTTCACGGGAGCGCGCCCGCAAGATAACTCCCTTGGCTGAGTGCTTCCCAGAACGGGGGTTAGCTGATGCAGGGAGGAGCCAAGACAGCAACCAAGGGACCGCAGAAGACTAGGATCGGGGACACGCTGTGCAAAACGAGCTGCACATTGGAGGTAAGTATGACACGCTGCTGCGACCACACACAGACTGAGCTTTACAGTGAAGATAACAGAGTAAAGTATGTGCATAGACTCCCTCTAGTGGAGAATTAAGACATGACAACATTTTTTTCCTAATCGAAGAATACATAGGTGTTTTTAATACCCAAGTTTCTTCCCTTACCTTAATCCCCGCCGCAGGATTTGCTGAATTAACAGAAAATCCAACCTTCACCCATCACAGCGGGCTGCGTTTAGCAAACCTTCAAGGATCAGGTCCCTAGATATTCTGGGGTCCAGCCCTACAAAGAGGCGTTACAGGCAAAACCTTGTGCTTCGGATACGAGGCCCCAGGTACCATCCTTTTAGGCCTTTAGTGGCACTTTGGATGGATCTTATGGAGGCTATTTAAATGCAGCACGGATCCTTGTGACCAACACCTTAGACACTGGCGAAAAAAACGGATGTGCTCCTGGAAGGAGGAGGGGGTTATATAGGGAGTGAACTTCCTGGATTGGGTATAACCAGTGTCCATCACCTGAAGGTGGCCTATAGCCCATTAAGTAATTACTTAAGGCTCTGTGTCCCATGATGTACGCTAAATAAAAGCAATTTGTACAGTTTTATGGAGGTTGCAAGGTGAAGCTTTACCTCATTTACCAAGCACTGGAGCACGTGCACTTGCAGTGCACAGTATTTCAAAATGGCTGCAGTTCTTGCTGCATGTCTGAACAAGGTCTAAAAGGACTCTAATCTGGAAAGACACAAATTGGAGGCTTTGGAGACTTTTCCCTTTCCCTCCTCTACCACTTTTGACCCCCTTTGTTCACCCATGTTTGCTGCCTTTACCTAGCCCATTTCTTCTCCGCAAATAATTACAGAGTTGCCATACTGAATCCCCCAATCATCATAATTGGAAAGTCTAGCTTTAATGGATGGGGTCTATAACCCCCCCCCCCCCCCCCAACCCCTTACAGTCTTGATAACGAAGAACCCTTCCTGTGGATCTATTCCTCCACATTCACACCTGTTGCTTTATGAGCCCATTATAAATGTAGACCAACATGAGGTTTTGTATTTAATCTTTTTACCACATTAAGAACTGTTGGATATGAAACTATAGGATTCTCTGTAGATTTCAATAAAATATTTTGAAAGTGGAAAAAAAAAAAAAAAAAAAAAAAAAAAAAAGCACCTGTGGGATCCAAAAACATCTTGTAGACTTTGAAATCATCTTTCCGACCCAGGTCTGCTTGGTTTGGCTGGTCTGCCTTTACTAAATCAATCCTAAATGAGAAAACAAATTTTTTTTAGAGCATACCTCTGCCTTCGGTAACAAATCAATTTATGTGCATATTTGTTAAAAGGCGTCTCCCAGCATTAAAATGGCATTCCTTTCTTACCAAAATATCCAAATGGATGTTGTTAATTAATATGCAATTATTTTAATCACAAACATCCTCTGCCACTGATCACATGTTCAAAAAAAAAAAAAAAAAAAAGTCTTTGGAATACATAGTAAAAATAAATATCAATAAGCTGGTTTAAAGTGGCATAAAATATATATTTGAAATCAAATCTTATTTTGTAAAAATAACATGGTGTGGGCGGATTTCTGCCAGTCATGTCCCCCCAGCTTGTGTCTTTGAATAGGAGGGAGGTGAAGCCACCATTATTCTACAAGTAATAGCCCCATTGTGTTTAGCTGGTTAGTGGGCAAGGAGGAGGAGGAGGAGGAGGGGGGAGGGGTGGTCTCTATAGTCACTTGAGCTGCTCAGATGTGAAAGGGATGAAATGCTCAGCATAGAAACTCACTGAAAACTGAGCATAGGCAGAGTTGCCACCACAGCTGCAAAATCCCTACCTGAACTAGGGACATGAACAGAGTGGAGACGGAGCAAGAGAATCAACCAGTTATTTTGCAGGATAAAGAAAATGAATCACATAGTGAGTGAGAACAGCATGTAATACAGCATTTATTGGTAGCTTTTTAGGATGTGGGTTTAGTGACAGTTTAACCACTTCCATACTGTGCAAATCCCACCACCCCTTTCCCACATGTAAAAATCATCAAGCTATTTTTTAAAGATATGGCATGACAGATCCTCTTTACAGTGAGATTTGAGGACTATAAGTCCCCAGATCTCACCTCTAGGCTGGGAAGCCTGAAATAAAAAATTAATATATATATATATATATATATATATATATATATATATATATATATATATATATATATATATATATATATATATATATATATATATATATATATATATACACACACACACACACACACACATATACATACATACAGTGGTGTGAAAAAGTGTTTGCCCCCTTCCTCATTTCCTGTTCCTTTGCATGTTTGTCACACTTGAGTGTTTCGGAACATCAAACCAATTTAAACAATAGTCAAGGACAACACAAGTAAACACAAAATGCAATTTGTAAATGAAGGTGTTTATTATTAAAGGTGAAAAAAAATCCAAACCATCATGGCCCTGTGTGAAAAAGTGATTGCCCCCCTTGTTAAAACATACTATAACTGTGGTTGTCCACACCCGAGTTCAATTTCTCTAGCCACACCCAGGCCTGATTATTGCCACACCTGTTCACAATCAAGGCATCACTTAAATAGGAGCTGCTTGACACAGTAAGGTCCACCAGAAGATCCTTAAAAGCTACACATCATGCCGAGACCCAAAGAAATTCAGGAACAATTGAGAAAGAAAGTAATTGAGATCTATCAGTCTGGAAAGGGTTATAAAGCCATTTCCAAAGCTTTGGGAATCCAGCGAACCACAGTGAGAGCCATTATCCACAAATGGCGAAGACATGGAACAGTGGTGAACCTTCCCAGGAGTGGCCGGCCGCCCAAAATTACCCCAAGAGCGCAGCGACGACTCATCCAAGAGGTCACAAAAGACCCCACAACAACGTCCAAGGAACTGCAGGCCTCACTTGCCTCAGTTAAGGTCAGCGTTCATGCCTCCACCATCAGGAAAAGACTGGGCAAAAATGGCCTGCATGGCAGAGTTCCAAGGAGAAAACCACTGCTGAGCAAAAAGAACATCAAAGCTCGTCTCAATTTCTCCACAACACATCTTGATGATCCCCAAGACTTTTGGGACAACATTCTGTGGACCGATGAGACAAAAGTGGAACTCTTTGGAAGGTGTGTGTCCAAGTATATCTGGCGTAGAAGGAACACTGCATTTCAGAAAAAGAACATTATACCAACAGTAAAATATGGTGGTGGTAGTGTGATGGTCTGGGGCTGTTTTGCTGCTTCAGGACCTGGAAGACTTGCCGTGATAAAAGGAACTATGAATTCTGCTGTCTACCAAGAGATCCTGAAGGAGAATGTCCGACCATCTGTTCGTGTACTCAAGCTGAAACGAACTTGGGTTCTGCAGCAGGACAATGATCCTAAACACACCAGCAAGTCCACCACCGAATGGCTGAAGAAAAACAAAATGAAGACTTTGTAGCGGCCTAGCCAAAGTCCTGACCTGAATCCTATTGAGATGTTGTGGTATGACCTTAAAAAGGCTGTTCATGCTCGAAAACCCTCTAATGTAACTGAATTAGGACAATTCTGCAAAGATGAGTGGGCCAAAATTCCTCCAGGACGCTGTAAAAGCCTCATTGCACGTTATCGCAAACGCTTGGTTGCAGTTGTTGCTGCTAAGGGTGGCCCAACCAGGTATTAGGTTTAGGGGGCAATCACTTTTTCACACAGGGCCATGATGGTTTGGATTTTTTTTCACCTTTAATAATAAAACACCTTCATTTACAAATTGCATTTTGTGTTTACTTGTGTTGTCCTTGACTATTGTTTAAATTGGTTTGATGTTCCGAAACACTCAAGTGTGACAAACATGCAAAGGAACAGGAAATGAGGAAGGGGGCAAACACTTTTTCACACCACTGTGTGTGTGTTTATATATATATATATATATATATATATATATATATATATATATATATCTCAGCTTTCTAGCCGAGGCGGTCGCATTTTTCCACTCCTGCCCCCTGTAAAAACGATCAAGCAGCTGAAAAACCAATATGATTGTTTACAGTGAAGGGAATCGCCGGCTCTAAAAGAAGAAGTAACTCAAAGTCGACGACATCATAGGACGCTGGGCGGGCAGTGGTTAACTGAAAACTGCCACAAATAGAGCTTTTTGTTTATAGCGCAAAAAATTAAAACCGCAGAGGTGATCAAATACCACCATAAAAAAATTATAGTAATAAATGTGTTTGTAGTCTGCTATATATTTTTGGTAAAAGGAAAAAAAATCCCAATAAGCGTTAACATAAGCAGGCCGCTATTCTGCCTCTGTCGGGAATGATCGGCGGGTCCCGCCGGCAGCACTGCAGACACAGAAGTGCAAAATCATGTACCAGTGCGTGGTTTTGTGCAGAGGATCTGCCGGCCGTAAGTAAATGCATGTGGGGCAGTCAGCAAGGGGTTAAAGTGATTGTAAACCCTCTTCTATACCCAGTGAAGTGACGTGATGTTAAGTGAATAGCCTCAGATGATACACAAAGATGAAAAAAAAAATCCCCCTACATAAGTTTAACTTGTATATCTGCTGTGTTCCCCTTTCTACACTCTTTGAAAAGTGCAGATCGTGTTAGAAATGTCTCTTACCCTTTCAGCAATGAGTGGGGAGTCTGCACTTACACTGTGTGAGAGCGGAGGAAAGGGACCCCCCTTCACATAGGCAGAGGACCGAAGGAACATGCAGAGCTGTAGTCTGAATAGACAAGCTCCCTGCTAATCTCCCTCTCTGACACAAAATTTTCAGCTACTGTTCTCTCATGTGTCGGAGACCTTGTCAGAAGTAACTATGCTGATAGAGGCACAAAGCACCAGAGAGAAATGGCACTTAGAACTTTAACTACTGTCTGAATTCAATAGACAATTTGGACTTCAGGTTGCGCCTTTCGAACTGCTAAACGGAAAGGTTGTCATTAGCTGAAAATTTCACTGCTGGAACCATACCTGCCTGGAGCTCTTCAATAGAGCGAAGATCTGGCCCCATCTGAAAAGCATAAAGCCTTTTTTTTTATTTTTTTAAGGATACCAGCGGATTTCCTTGTTTAGGATAGTGCCAGGTTTTTTTAAAATCAAAACATGAAAATGCAAAAGATGAGACAACAGACGACTAACACCACTCAACACTCTCAACATACCTGAGAAGGGCATCCTTTCCCAGGCTCATGCACAGTTGATTACTGCATACCACCAAGCTGTTGATATTCTCTGGAGGGGTGAAATCAATCCTTTGTTTGTTGAATATTGGAGTTTCCTTTTCTAGGCGTGCATTAACATAGCCTGAAAGCAGCCAAACAGTTAACAGATTATTAAAACTGAACCGGACAATCTCGGAAACTACACAGAGACTGAGTGACTAACATTTAGCAATTTCTTTTTTTTTTTTTAAATTCTTTATTTATTTCTTCAAAGGGTTATCTTACAAACAAAAATATATGATTTCAGGTATACAGATTTACTAACTTTCTACTTCCTTAAATTATATTTCCATTCTGTTTCATATACCCAAGTACTCCTTATTATCCCTTTCTTCCCTTTTTCTATTTTATATATAGTCCCCCACTATCCCGGTACCCTGTGCCTCTTCTCTTTCTGTGAGTCCCCCAGTCCCTTGGGTTCCCTCGAGGCCTCCTCCCACTCCTGAGAGGGAAAAAAAAAAAAAAAAAAAGAAAAAACAAAAAAGGAAAAAAAGGTTTCTCTCCCCCCCCTAACCTCCTCCCACCCCCTACTCCCCCGTCTCCTCATCCATTAACCTCTTACCCTCCTCTGTTTGTAAGTATTTCTCCCAGGGGTCCCAGATTTGTTTAACCCGTTCCCTTCCCTCTAAGGGTCTTGGCGTCAAACTCTCCATTATCCCAATATTTCGGACTATATTAAGCCACATAGCAATGCTAGGGGCCTGTGTTTCCTTCCAGCATCTTGGGATGCAGCTTTTCGCCGCATTCACCAGATGACAGACTATTGAGTTTTTATAGTCCTTGATAGGGATTGGTGATAAGTGTAGTAGGAAGAATTCCGGGTCTTGTGGAATCTGGAGTACTGATAGTCGTTGGGTGATTCTATGTACCTCTTGCCAGAATTGTTTAATTACAGGGCAAGTCCAGAATATGTGTAAGAGTGTGCCCCTATCCTGACAGCCCCTCCAACAGTTCCCCGTGACCTCTGGGAATATTTTATTCATCCTTGAGGGGGTGAAGTACCATCTTGATAACAGCTTAAAATTAAGTTCCTGCATTTTTATACACCTTGATGATTTCATTGTCAGATGAATTATTTTCTTCTCTTGTTCTACAGTAAAAAATTTTTCTAAGTCTCTTCCCCATTTATCTAAACTCGCCAATGTAAATCCCTCTGGTGGGGCTGTCAGAAGCGCGTACATTTTAGAGATGGTGTGGGTCAGGAGCTCTTTCTCCTCACACAGCTTCTCGAACTTTGTTCGGGGTCTCTCAAATTCTTCCACTGGTCCTAATGATTCTAAAAAGTGTCGCACTTGTCTAGCTTGCCACCAGGGTATTTCTATCTGTCCTCCTTTTTTTGTTAAGTCCTCTATCAATAGCCATCCACTGGCTTTCAGGAAATGTGAGGCTTGAAAGATCCCTTTCTCCCTCAGTTGCCCAAACACGTGCGTCTCCAAACCTGGCGGGAATTTAGGGTTCCCCAGGATCGGAAAAAGCGGTGAGTTCGGTGTAGATAATCTCTGTTTCTGAATAATCCCTGCTCCTATCTGCAGAGTTGACCCAATCAATGGATGTATCTTTAGCTCGGGAGGTATGTCTGCATAGCACCAAATTGCTCTGTCCAAAGGTATTTGACTTAATTGTTTTTCCAGCGCAATCCATAACTTGTATTCCCCATGTCTATTCCAGTCAATTATTCTGCTGAGGTGGGCCGCTTGATAATACTTAAATAGATCTGGTGCTGCTATTCCACCTACTTCCTTCGGCATTGCCAGCAGCTCTCTGTTTATCCTTGGGTGCTTGCTTGCCCAGATAAATTTTGTAAATTCAGTTCGAATTTGACTGAAATAGTTCATGGGGATACGGATAGGCAATGCCTGGAACAAATACAAGAATTTTGGCACTATGTTCATTTTTAAAATATTACATCTCCCGAACCAGGAGTGAATCCCTTTGTTCCAGCCTTCTAGTAGTTTCTTTACCTCTTTTAATAGTGGTGGGAAATTCAGCTCAAAAATATTTGTTAATTTCGGAGAAATCTGTATTCCCAGATATTTTAGGGCCGTTGTTGTCCATCTAAACTTAAAATTGCTCTGCAGATTACTTTGCATGGAGTCCTCCAGGGCCACCCCCATCGCCTCCGACTTGCTATAATTTATTTTAAAGTTAGACAGAGCTCCGTATCTCTCAATTTCTTTCATCAAATTTGGTAGTGAGGTTTGTGGACTCGTTAATGAAATAAGTAGGTCATCTGCATAGGCAGAGACCTTGTATTCCTGTTTTCCCACCTGTATACCCTTTATATCCGGGTTCTGTCTAATTCTATTGAGCAATGGCTCCAACGTAAGAGCAAATAATAGAGGCGAAAGGGGGCAGCCCTGGCGGGTCCCATTAGCGATAGTAAAGCTTTCGGAGTATACCCCGTTCACCTTCACCAGGGCTTGGGGTGAGGAATACACTCCTGCTACCCAACGTATCAAACGCTCTCCCATACCGGTATGTTTCAGGACTCCCAACATAAATGCCCAATTGACCCGATCAAATGCCTTTTCCGCATCCGTATTCACGAAGACACTTGGTATTTTCTTTTGGTTCACCAGCTGGACCAGATTCAGCACTTTAATCGTGCTGTCTCTTGCTTCTCTTGTTGGAATAAACCCCACCTGATCCCAGTGTATCAACTGGGTCAGGTGTGTCTGTAGCCTAAGTGCAAGTGTCTTCGTGAATATTTTTAGGTCCACGTTAAGAAGGGATATCGGTCGGTAGCTACTGCACACCAACCCATCTTTCCCTTCTTTCGGGATCACTGTAATATGCGCTCTTAATGTATCCAGTGGTGGGTCTGTTGTTTGTCCTAGTCCGTTGAACATTTTTACCATGTATGGGCTCAAATTTTCAAAAAAACTCCTAAAATATTGGATAGAGAACCCATCTGGCCCTGGTGCTTTTCCCTGCTTAAAAGTCTTCATCACTGTGAAAACTTCTTCTGTTGTTATTGGTCTCTCCAGTTCTTGACGGACCGGAGAGGAAATTCGTACTAAGTGTGATGTAGACAAATATTCTTCTAGAGACAATGGTGGTAGAGTCGTTCCTGGTAAATTATATAGTGCCGAGTAATACTCTCTGAACTCATTTGCAATATCCTTCGGGAACACCGATTTTTGCCCTTTTTTTGTTTTTATATATGATATGTATGAGCGAGTCTGTTGTTTTTTTAGTTTATTTGCTAGTAGTTTACCACATTTGTCTCCAGAATCATATGTCAGCCTTTTTCCTCTTTGTAATATTGCTTTAGCTTTATATCGCAAGAGATCAGAGAGTTCTCTCCTCAGGGACGCCAATTCCCTTCCCAGTCCCCTTTCTGATGACTTCTTGTGTTGTGTTTCTAATTCCTGTATCTCTTCCAATAGTTTTCTTATCTGTTCTTCTCTCGCTTTTTTTATTCGGGTGCCGTGTTTAATTAAGATTCCTCTGACAACTACTTTATGAGCTTCCCATAACATTCCTGGGTCGCTCTCACCTTTATCATTCATGTCAAAGTACCATTTAATTTCTCTTGTTAAATCCTCCCTGATTTCTGGGTGTTGTAATAAGCTTTCATTTAAGCGCCATCTCCATTCTACTGATTGGGATACTCCCGACAAGTCTATTTTCAAAGTAATAGGCGCATGGTCCGACCACGTTATATTCCCAATTGATATATCTTGCACCAGCGGCATTAGCTGGTGTGGTATAAAATAGAAATCAATTCGGGAGTATAATTGGTGGGGGTTCGAGAAATAGGTGTAATCCTTCTCCTCCCCATGGAGTGCCCGCCATGCGTCTATTAGTTGGCATTCGTGGAATTTCCTTATGATATTTTTTCTAATTCCCCTTGGCACTGAAGATGTCCCAGTAGAGGTATCCATTTTTGGGTCTAGGGGAGCATTAAAATCCCCCCCTAAGATCAGTTTGCCTTCTCTAAATTCCATTAGCCTGGACAAAGTTTTTTCTACAAACCTATCTTGATGTGCATTTGGGGCGTAGATCGTGGCTAAGGTCACTTTTGTATTTCCTATGTATCCCTTTACAAAGAGATATCTCCCCTCCGTGTCCACACATTTCTCCAGTAGCGACCAAGCCACTCGATTTGAAACCAGAATTGCCACCCCCTTTGTTCTGGTTTGTGAGTTAGCGTGGTATACACTGGGGAAGTGTCTACTCTGCAAATAGGGGCTGGCCCCCAACTTCAGATGTGTCTCCTGTACCATTCCCACATCCGTCTTTAGACGTTTTAAGTCGTCTATTAACATCCTACGTTTCTCTGGTATGTTAAGGCCCCTAGCATTTAGTGAGGTCATCCGTAACCCTTCCATCTTCTGCTTATCCCCCGTTCCCCCACTCGTACCCCACAGTGGCCCTGGGGGGGCGAGGTGGGCAAGAGACCGTGGGAGACAGGTGGGGAGGTGGAGGGGGGGCAAAGAAAAAAAAAAAAAAAAAAAAATGAAAAAAAAAAAAAATTTAGCAGGGTGCCAAATTATATTTATTTCCCTCTCAGGGGTTCCCGAGATACCGGTAAATTCCCAGCGCCTACTTCTGGGTGCTAAGTTTCCCGTAGGTGCTGAATCGGGGGGGTGACTAACTATGGCTCGTATGGCCGTACTTCCCTCCCACTCCCTCCAACTGTTTTCACATTCTTTCATATGATTTCAGCTGTCATTAATACTGGGTCTGCTTCTACTTCCAACAATCTAACCAAGCATTTTATATTTCCTATGCCCCTATGTTAGTTTCTCCGTACAGATATTTCTTTCCTATCTATACATCCTTTTCATTCGCGTTTTATATTATAACCCACAGTCCTTTATATAACATATAACATCAAACACATCATAATGGCGTCACATTAGCCCACAATCCTTTATATATCATATAACATCGCTCATGTCATAATGGGTCAGTCTTAATCACACCTTTCTATACTGCGCCCTTTTCCCCCAGATGTTGTTTTCTATTATGTTCCTCCCCCCACCTTTCATTATTTACCTCTGGCCCATATATTCTGGCTCCCCACCCCCCTTACCCGTGTATACTTTGTCCTCTTTAATTGTGAAGATATATTTATTTTCCCCCTCACCCCCTCTCTTCCCATTCTGTCCCTCTAGGTTCTCTCCCCTTCCCTTCCCTTCAAGTTATTTACGTGTATATACTGTCTCCCACCCAAAAAAAAAAAAAAAAAAAAAAAAAAGGAGGGACCTATTACTCTCCCTCTGTGCCCCTACCTCTAGTGATAACCCACTTATCATTCTCTTAGTGATTCCTTGTCAACTCAATATCCCACTTCTTTACCCCTGAGTGTTTGTGTGTGTGGATATATATATGAGCATCCTAAAACTCCCAGAACGCACCCAGAAACAAAAAAAAAAAAAAAAAAAAAAAAAGTTTGTGTATATTGTGTATCTTAGTTTTATGCCCACGTTTTTCTGTCCCTCCCTCTTTCCCTCCCCCCTCCTTACCCCTTACTCTATATTACTTATAGAGCCGGCAGATAGCCAAAAAAACAAAAAAACAAAAGGAAAGACGGACAAAATTGAATAACACAGGGGAATAGGAAGTCTTATGCATGGTTACTTACAGTTCCCCACCGACTAGCTGTCTCATTCTGCCGCATGCTGCCGTTCTCCTGCCTTTCGCTGCCGCTTTCTTTCCAGGGGTGCAAGCCAATCTGGAACCTCGCATCGCTCCATCTCCAGGAAGGAGAAGAGCGACGGTAAGTCGGCCGGGGACCATACCAAAAATGATTGTGTGCCTTTTTTCACTTTCAATGAAATTGGGTATCCCCAGCGATAAGTGGCTCCTGCTCGTCTGATCTGCTCCAGCAGCGGGCGCAGTAGTGCTCTTCTCTGTAGAGTTGCCCGGGATAGGTCTGGGAGGATCCTAATTGTCGCTCCATCTTGGTCTATTGTACCCATTTCCCAGGCTTTTCTACTGATCAACTCCTTCTGGGGGAATCGCTGAAAACGGCCAATGACATCTCTTGGTCTGAGTGGGTCTGTAGAGCGAGGTCCTTGTACCCTATGCAGTCTTTCAAACTCAACTACCAAGGTCGGGGGGCCCGCACAGATTTTCTGGCATATCAAGCCCACTGTCACCTCTAACAGATTTCCTTCAATCTCCTCTGGGATTCCTCTGAATCTAAGGTTGCTTCTTCTGCTTCGGTCCTCAAATTCTTCCAATTTTAAATGCATAGTTGAAGATTGTATTGACTGAGCGGACCACTCTCTCTCTATTTTATTCACCCGGGCTTCTAGACTAGCCGTCACCTGCTTTCCTTCCCGGAGACCGTCTGCTATATTTTGCATTTCCAACTTAATCAGTTTTAGCTCCTTGCGGTTACCTTCCTCCACCCGAGCCACCATAGCTTCCATCTCACCTCTTGTTGGGAGCGCTTGCAGGATCGCTCTAAGATCAGCTAGGCTCGCCTCCACTCGCTCCTGGGACGCCATCTCCATCCCCCCTGACAGAGACTGCTCGTTGTCTTCAGTGTGCCTGCTCGGCTCCTCGTATGTCAGTGGGAGGCTCAGGCGCGGGGCCGCCCGTGGTGTCTCCACACACGCCAGCCCCCGGATCTCCGTGGATGTTGTCCGCCCGGTTGCAGCCCGTGTGAAGTAAGTTTTAATCTCCTGCTGCGCCGGAGCTTTACACGTATCTCTCCTCTTTCCGCTGCTCATTCCCTGCTGCCCACTTTCCCCCGTCAGTCACCGCCTGTACAGGGCTTCGTTCGCGGCAGTTTTTCCTTCAGCTGGAGGGAGTGTTTGGGCGCGCAGCTCGTTCTCTCACTACTCCGCCATTGCAGAGTCACGCCCCCCCTCCACATTTAGCAATTTCTATTGGAACCACCACCACCAAACAAAATTGTAAGCATAGAAATAAGTAAAAGTAGAACTCAAGAGAAGAAGAAGAAAGAAGAAAGAAATTAAGATTCTGCTTCCAACAGTGGAATTACACTCAAGTTAAAAAACACATTTGCAGCTCAGGGTACACTTACTGTGCCTTGGTGCAGTGATGAAGTGACTCCCATCTGTATGCACTAGGGGTGCAACGGATCAAAAAACTCACGGATCGGATCGATCCTCGGATCAGAGTCACGGGTCGGATCATTTTTCGGATCAGCAAATAATAATTGAATTTGCAAAAACCTGTGAAAATTCCGCCACCATATAGTCCCCACTGTAATATCCACGTCATCTCCCCCACTGTAATATTGGCAGGGTACCGCAGAGTATTGGCAGGGTACCGCAGAGTATTGGCAGGGTACCGCAGAGTATTGGCAGGGTACCGCAGAGTACTGGCAGGGTATGGGTAATGCAGAGTACTGGCAGGGTATGGGTAATGCAGAGTATTGGCAGGGTATGGGTAATGCAGAGTTTGTTTACAACTGATTGCTCCATCATTTGACGGAGCGATCACATTGTAAACAGCTGCCGGGTGTACCAAGATGGCCGCCGCTCCGGAGCTAGGCCGAAGCCGCGGTCTTTCCTAAGGCCGAGGCGGCGGAGCGCTCCACGGATCGCGGGGTGTGCCGATCCGAACTGGGTGACCCGTTCGGATCACGGATCGGCGATGATCCGTTGCACCCCTAGTATGCACAGAAGTGATATCTCGGCCTGGCCATTCAAGCAGCCGAAAAAAAAAAAAAACACAAGGAAGACAGAGAAGATGGAAGCGCCTGGGACCAGACTGAGCACTGGCAGGCATCGTTTCACAGGTAGGTCTGCCATATTGTGCTTATATGCTGTGCATACAAGTACAAGTAAGTTTGTGGAATAAACCCCCTGGAGAGCCATTTAAAATAAACGATACAACAAAGTTAAACTCCAAAAAAAAAACAAAAAAAAAAACGCTACAACACTCTCATCGCTCCCACTACCTACTAGCTGATCGCTGTAATGGAAAAAATAAAAATAAAAAAAATCTAAAATCATCCTTTTTACTTCTGGTGAATTTTGGGTCCTGATCCTTCACTCCTTTTACGTTTTCCCGCAGTGGGAAACGGTGCCATTGAGGAACCTGCATGGTGTCCTTCGGCAAAAATATCTTCCTTCACCAGGTAAGAAAAAAAAAAAAAAATAGCTATACTGTACATCAGGGGGGCCCAACCTTTTGAAGAGCGAGGGCCACTTAAGCGAATTGGTAACTGGTCGCGGGCCACAATGAGCGGGAGGATAACGGATCCGTGTCCACGGAGACACAGCCAACTCTACTCTATGGGCCCTCTGATCCAATCCGATTCGCCCAGAAGGGGCAGATCCCTTTCTATTTTTTTTTAGGTAGGCGGGTGTCAACAGACACAAGTCTGTTTACACCTGCTGCTCCATAGAGGTGAATAGTAAGTCCGATTAGGTCGGACCAATCATGTGCAATTTTCCCAAACCGCGGGTGCAGCTCAGTGAACCTGTGGATTTTCTGCGGGTTAGCTGCACTTTGCCGTAAACTTTTATTATATCCTGCAGGTGTGGCGCACTTTCTGAAGGTGCAACAAACCCGCAGGTAAAAGCATTAGTCTATGGCTCAATGCAGGTAACCCGCAGCTGCACTGCACCTGCGGATCAGTTTGAAAGCAGCCCAGTAACCACTGCAAAACAGATATATCCATATATACTGTGAATTTAGTAGTAAACTTACCTTTAATAACCGTCTTCCATTCTGGTAACGCTGGCTGTTGCTGTCCCAGGCAGAGTGCATTTGGTATCACTCCACCTGTGACAGGAGTGGGTGATGTACGGGAAGTATTGGCTTATGTGACTCTGCTCCGGAGCCACTTGCGTCCACTACCAGCGGCTTCATTCACAAAACTGCTGCTCTGGGATGGCGGGTCGGCAACCCGTGATCTGGGCTTGCCAACCTGCCATCTTAGAGCAGGCGGTCGAGGGCCACATCAGAGCGCTCCGCGGGCCACATGTGGCCCCCGGGCCACTGGTTGGGCACCCCTGCTGTACATGATGGGGTTGGGGGAATGAGAAAATATACATTTTTGACTGGGAGTTGGGCTATAAAGCTGTCTAACTACAAGATTCATGTGTATTAATTACCGTATTTATCGGCGTATAACACGCACTTTTTTCTCATTAAACTCAGGGGAAAATCGTGGGTGCGTGTTATACGTCGATCCCCCACCGACTTTCGGCCGCTTTCGGTAGCTCTCGCAGTCCTACGTGAGCCGGCGAGAGTGGCCGAGAACGTCTGAAAGCCGGCGAGAACAGCCAAAAGCCGGCGAGAGCGGCCCGAAAGAGAACTAAAGCTATTGAGCGCCGCCGAGATACACAGGACATCAGGCTCTGTATCTCGGCGGCGCCATTTAAATGTAAATGACACTGGAGCAAGGCTGCAATGCAGATGGGAGCTGGCAAGGCTGCAGATGGGATCGCCCCGATTGCCGCCCCCCCCCCCCCCCGTTAACCCCTTCACTCCATGTCACTGTGTCACCAATTGCAGTTTTCATATTTTTCACTGATTACTGCATTGGTGTCATTTGTGACTGTAATAGCGTTAGGTCTAGGGTACCCCCTAAACGAGGCTTAACCCCTTGATCCGTGCCCCCCCAGTTAACCCTTTCACCCCCTGTTGCCAGTGTCACCAATAGATCTTTTTTCTGATCACTGTATTTGTCTCACGGGTGACGCTAGTTAGTCGATTAGTTTCACCGTCAGATTTTTATAGTGTCAGGTACCCCCATATATTACCCAATAAAGGTTTTAACCCCCTGATTGCCCCTAGTAAACCCTTTCACCCCGTCACCAGTGATCACTGTATTAGTGTTACGGGTGACGCTGGTTAGTTCATTTGTTTATTTATAGCATCAGGGCACCCGCCGTATATTACCCAATAAAGGTTTAACCCCCTGATCGCCCAGCAGGTGATATCAGTTTTAGCTTCAGCCAGGGTCTGCGTCGCTAGAGGCAGAGTCAGTCACTAATCTAACACCCACGCACACACCATACACCATACACCTCCCTTAGTAGTATAGTGTCTGAATCAATCTTTGATCTGATCAGAACTATATTAGCATCCCCAATAGTTTAGGGTTCCCAAAAACACAGCGTTAGCAGAATTAGCCCAGATACCTGCTAGCTCCTGCGTTTAGCCCCTCCACCCACCCCAGCCCACCCAAGTGCAGTATCTCTCGATCACCGTCACTTACAAAAACATAAAACACACATAACTGCAGCGTTCGCAGAGTCAGGCCTGATCCCTACGAACGCTAACAGTTTTTTTTGGTAGCGTTTGAATCAGTCGCTGGCAGTCGGTTCTTTTTCCTGTGAGTCTCACTAGTGTACCAGTAAAATTTAGAGACCAAAATGTCAAATCGAAGGTACACTTGTGAAGAGGCCTACACATTTCTGAGCATGACAGATAGTGAAGAGGATGTCACCCATCTGTCAGATTCAGGATCAGAATACGAACCAGTAGACAGCAGCGGCACCCTGACAGATGGCTCAGACGACGGGGTTGTGGTCCCTGCCAAGGTCAGGTGTACCTCGACCCCGTTCTGCTGTTGTTGAGGTGCAAGAACCGCAGGGCTCTCGTATGGAGCAGAGAGATAGTACTAGTACCGCTCATCCTTCTGGTGAACTGGCAAGCACCAGCGGCCTAGTACACCCTGGTTGTAGTCAAACCAGCACTGCAGTAGCACGTGGAGAGTCCCATAAGTGCAGTTCAAGCTGGTTAGGTGGCTAGCACAACTAGTGTCCCGCAACCACCAAGAAGACAAAGACAGGCCCATCGAGCCCATAGTGCCCTTCCTGCTGGATTTGCCAATACTAATTGGGAGCCCACCACGTCTGCAGTGCCCGTACTTCCCCCATTCACAGGCCAACCCAGAACTCAGGTGGAAACAGTTCATTTTACGTCACTTAATTTTCTTTTGCTGTTTTTCACGGAAGAGCTCTATAGATCTATTGTGGACCAAAGCAATTTTGTATGCTGGTCAATTCATCGCCGCCAATCCCCATTTGACCCTTGCCAGAGAATGGAAACCTATTACAGTTTCCGAATTTAAGACCTTTCTGGGTGTAACGGAGATGTATGTGTAACAGACACACGGGGAGAGTAGGAGCACTCAGAAAGCTTTTTATTTAAACGGTAGCAGGGTTAACACACAGCCAGGTAGCAGCTCTCACAGCCGGGCAAAGCAAGAGTCCAGAATACAATATATAAATGCACAGCGGGGTATCAGAGTCCATGTTGATAAAGGGTAATACGCGCCAGGCTGGCCAAACAAAGGAAGTAACAGAGTTCTGGCAAGTAGGGGTAGTCCGTGCCCAGTCTTTCATACATAAGAATAAAGTTCGCTCTACTCTCAGCGTAAGTGATCACAGGGTTAATCCACGCCCAGGATGGCACACAGCCAAGGGTAATCCACTCCCTGGATGGAGGCTGCAGGACTGGCAAAACACACAACTGCCTTTCTTCCAGCACATGTTTCAACAGATCAAATCCCTCAGACACACTTCCCTCCCACCCTTGGAAACAGGGCGGGTTAAACTGTCCAATGACAATAGCCACACAGGTTAGGTGTATTCAAGCTTATTAGCAGGGGGCTGCTGGAGGAGTTCCCCCTCCCTCCATATGGACATCTATCCCATAATATACGTTTCATCCAAGGCAGACACAACAATGGAATGCAACCCCACCCCAAACAATCCCAGCAGGGGACAGCTCTCTGGGATGTAAGGGACAAGGAGGGGCAGAGACCGTGACACTGGGCCTAACTAAACAAATTGAGTTGCTGTCATATTGGTCCACTGACCCAATTCACCATATGCCCGTGTTCTCTGCCTCCATGGCCAGGGTACGATATGAGCAGATCTTGCGGTTCATGCACTTAAATGATTATGAACTCCTCAGGGGGACCCTGGATACGACCGACAAAATTCAGCCCATCGTAAACCACTTCAACCTACAGTTTGCAGCCTTGTTTACTTCCAATCAAGTCGTCTGCATTCATTAGTCCCTGATTAAAGTTTTCTGGCCACTTGTCTTTAAAACAGTATCTTTCCAGCAAGCGTGCCAGATATGGGGTCAAGATGGATAAGCTCTGTGACAGGGCCACAGGCTATACATTAGAGCTGCCACGATGCGTCGACGACAAAACAACGTTGACGTGCGTAAAAAGGCGTTGACGCGTCACGCTCTCGCGGTGTCATCATCTTGCGCGATAATGGCGGCTGCTGCTCCCGGACATGGGAATGGGGACAGTTCCAGTTCCAGTCAAGCATGAAAAGCTAGAAGACCATGACTTTCAAAAGGTATGAGAATTCTTTAAACAAAGGCCAGATAAAATGGTCCTCTGTTCCCTTTGCAAAACCGAAATGGCGTACCACGGCAGCACAACTGCAATGCACGAGCACCTCAGAAGAAAACATCCTGGCGCTCTCCGACCTCAAACAGACGAGCCATCTTTGTAAGTACTACTACTTTTTATTTTTGTTAGTAATCATTGTTTTGGTCAAGATTAATTAATATATATGGCAGCGGCTTAGTATGGATACATCATTTAGTAGTGCATGCTCAGGGGTACCCATTTGTTGCTGTGCTGTGTGCTTTGCTAATTGCTTTTTTGTAGTGGCCATCTCATCTTTTTTAAAGGCACTTTACATTTATTAGTGCATGCTCAGGGGTACCCATTTGTTGCTGTGCTGTGTGCTTTGCTAATTGCTTTTTTGTAGTGGCCATCTCATCTTTTTTAAATGTTCCACAAGGCACTTTGCAGCCCTCAGTGTCTTGCTGATCTGTGGATCCCTCAGGGCATGATTTACAACTGCAATCAGACCAGCACACCTGAGAGAAGAGATGCCATGCATTTTTCAAAAATACACAGAGCAGCGACAACATTTGCACTGCAGCATTATGAAGCTACATTGGCTATGGATATCTCAAAACTTTTTCTAAGATGAAATACATAATACAATTATTGTAATCATAATTAAACAAAGTTATTAATCACATATTCAGTTCATATTATGCAGACGTACTACCCTACCAGTACCCTCTTTGAAATACACAGTACATTATTAGCATTGACCACTCAGCATTCATAGTTTTTATGTATGTTAAAGAGGAAGTAAAAAAAAAAAAAAAAAAAAAAAAACGGAACCTGCAAGGCAAAGGCATAATGAGCTAGTATGCATAGCATACTAGCTCATTATGAACAACTTACCTGAGAACGAAGCCCCCGAAGCGACCCTTGTCCATGACCTCCTCCGCCGCCATCAATCCCGGAGTGACTTCTGGGTCTCGCTGCTCCATCGTTGTCATTCGCTGGAGCGGCGATGACGTCACTCCCGCGCATGCGCATGAGAGTGGCATATCGCCGTGATCTCGGCATGCTCAGTACGCCAGCGATGCCTGTTTTTTTCTAAATATCTCCTAAACCATGTAGGCTTAGGAGATATTTATTGGACCTACAGGTAAGCCTTAATCTAGTTTACAACCACTTTAAACCTCCTATTTGCTATTAATATTAATTATTGTGTGTTCATGTTGTTGTTTTTTCTCAGGAAGAGGCAAAGCTGTGTACAGGAGTTTTCATAAAAAGGATGTCAGTGTTTGCACACCCCAAATGGCCGTTACACAAAGGTGGGATTATACCGGCAACAAGATAAACCATATAGGCTACATAGGATAATTTTATAGATTTATTATCAAAATACAAAGACATAAAAAATGAGATAGTTCTTTAAAAACAGTAGGACAAATGATACAAAATGATATGCATATCTGCGATTGGTGAGGGTGTAGAATTCCGACGCGTTTCCAAGAGGCTAAATTGTGCCTGTCTTCCTCAGGGAATTGTAGTCACCATCTACAGAATATCAAAACGTGTCACTTATATAAAAGAACAAAGCAAAAACGTTCCCCCACCCCAGTGTAACGTGGGGTGGAGAGTTGTACATTGCATGTAAATATGAACAAATATTCAATATATATCCATAATATATTTTGAAACATGCACTTACATAGTCAAATATTGCATATATAGCATTGCATCCCATTCACTTTCCGAGAAGAAAAGGCGTCCAAAGGTTGGCAAGAAGTAATGGCCGCATTCCCACACTCTCTACAAGACGGTAAAAGTAAAAAGATTCCATGTATCTAATGGCGCAAAAACCTAGAAAACCACCCATGGAGAGAGAGAGGAATAATATCTTAGAACCTGGATATGAAGAAAAAGAAGAAAGAAAGAGTGTGGTAATCTGGGGAGAATCTCCCCAAGATACCAAATTATCTCTCTCATATAAGAATTGCTTACCCAGGAGTCCATGGTCCAAGGGTTCAGCCAGCAAAAAACGTTCCAGGAAAAGGGTCCTCAAGGAGTCCTAGGTGGAGTGTGATGCACACAGCTCAATGCTGTGAGATGGAATGACGCCATATACCGTCTCTGGCGTCCTTAAATAGGTGGAATAGAACTCTGTCCCGCCCCAGTGGGTGTGTTGGGATGACGTCAGACGCAAGAGCGTCCCGCGTCATCGCCTCAAATCCCGCCCATTGGGCTGGATCCTCTTCCTGATGGAAGGTAGGGGAAGGGGAAATCAGCTGACATGGGCGGTTTACCAATGTGTGTGCCGCCTACTGCATCTCATTAGGCGTCAGCCACAAGGCGTCATTGGACGCCTCTGCCCATACAGCACAGTCGCATGGTGCGATGTGCGCATGCGCGAAGTGGGAAGCTCAGCCAAAGACAAACTGTCTATGGCGCCGGCGCCCAGCGTGGAACTGCGCATGCGCAAAGTGATCTGCATGGACAGGAGTTGTGGATAGCGCCAAGAGCGCAAGTGGCCACACATGGAAACGCCATCCCCTATGCCCTAAACTGGACATAGAGAATGGCGCCTCGGGAGAATCAGCCACTGGGAAGAGGTGTCCCCCAAAATACGGAAAGAATCCCGTGCACAAATGGGGGATATATACTGGGAGGGAGTTGATTGTTGTATAGAAGGGGAAGAAAGCCTCCCTACAATTCCATTGCACCAGAGCCCAGTCAGGGCCCAGGTATGTGGATGGGAGGAGATACCCCATCCCCCACTACAAGGCAACAATAGGGACTAAAACCACTGGCAAGAAATGTATCTGGGAATCAGAGAATAAATTTCCTAATTACCCAAATAAATATTACCCCAAAGGATCCAAGATGACCTCCAAACCATCATAGATGGAATATGAAGGGACTACCCCCCTAAAAAGAAATCCCGCGATGCCCCTCATCACGGTGTAGAGGGATCATGGGTCAATTGGGGTTAGGCTGCCAGGTAGAGAGTGGTGGGAGGGCCCTAAAAATCTGCCAAGTATGGAACATCTGTAAAGGATATTCTCGGTGAGTAAAACCCCCTGGATGCAAGGCTATTTACAATTGAAAGTCAAACAAACATATTTGTACAAATGTTGTCCATTTATGGACCAATAAACAAAACCAAAAAACTGAACTATTCACTTAACCTAGTAACCCACTTCAAGAAAGAGCAAAGAGAGTGGAGGGAGAACACCCCAATAGATGGGAGACCTACAAATGAAGAAAACGAGACAAGATAGGTGGTCATGTAAATATAAAATTATTATTATAATATGAAGACCAAGTAAAGGAGGGCTGACAATTTAGTCAGTCCTCCCTGAACTATAGCCATCCAAGAATGGTCTAAAACTTTCCACCTCGTTTAAGCCTGGTGGAGTAGTTGCCTTCAAAGTTCTAATCCAACGCATTTCTCGTTGGAGAAGAACTTTGTTCCAATCTCCTCCTCTGATTGGAATGTGTAATCTGTCAAGAACTGTAAAATTGACTTTCGGCAATCTATAATTGTGTTTCTTGGCTATATGACGCCCCAAAGGCAAATATAGATTGCAGATCTTCATATCATGCATGTGTTTTTCAACTCTCTTACAGAATTTCTGTCTAGTTTTGCCTACATAAAAGGATCTGCAAGGGAGGGAATGGGATAATCTTATGGCAAATATTCATTGTAACTATCAAGGAAAGGAACAGACCTCTTCCAATCTGACTGCTTTATTTTCAAACCTTACTAAAGTGTTGGAAAGAAAATCAGCATTACATTGGCATATCCACTCTTTAGAACGATATATTCGTGAAAATATCAATCCCATTGGCCTACGCATACAGATTTTTCCAATTTTGGAAAATATTTCCAAAGAACTTAAGATGAACTGGGAAAGTAAATTAAATGACTGTTCCAGGAATCTTATGTTATTATTACAAAATGAATACAAGTCACAATTGGTAACAATGAACGATGAGATTGGATCTCTTTATACACGGCTTACCCCCCTTAAAAATCATGAAGAATATAATAGATCTGAAATAAAACTGAGGGAACATTTGGAAACCTTTGGCAAACAAATTTTGATTAAAAAAAGAGAAAAAATACTGGAGGGATAAAAATGCTTTTGGAGAGAATCGTGCGTATAAATGGAATATTGACAAAAAATTTAAAAATATCAAAGGGACCAGAAAAACCAAAAAGGGTCAAGTTGATAATCTATTCAAATCCAATGATGATTTGTCAGATACACCCTCTAACTCCTCCTCCTCAGTCTCCTCCCATACAGGCCGGCAATCTGGGAAAAGGAAAAGTCTGTTCCCTAGACAACAAGATTTGGAAGGTGAGGTTCACCAATTACCCAAAAAATCGGCTACTGACCTCCATATGGATCGGGACGGTAAGACAGGCATTACTGCAAAAAATTTAACAGGTGGAATTCTCAAAAACAACCCCTCTAATCGCAACACCAAAAAATAATAAAAAGGATCAAGGAGCTATCCCTAAAACTCAACGTACACAACTAGATGATTTTTTAGACCGGAACCGGATCCCGCAGATCCCTCCGTTATCAACTCCATCAACACAGACAGGAACTTTCCAGTCAGTGGTAACTCAGATAGAGACGGAACCAACTATGGTCAAGGGTCCAACGAAGGAGGTTTAAACATTATTAATTTGTCTTCCCATACACTTTCGAAATATGAGCAGGAAGTACTATCTTTGGGGTTATCCTTTTGTCCCAATAAAAATTCAGATGTCTTTGAGGTGATTAAAGATATTCACCTCTTTGCTCGAAATCTGTTCTATAAAAGTTTGTATAATAAAAAACAAACTAAAAAAAAGAGGATGAGATACCACCCAATTTAAGAGCAGCAGATTTCAAAGCCTTGAGGGACCTTAATCTCCTTCTACTGGAAAGTGGGGCCTGGGATGAGCAAGAGGAGGATCCTCTTGATAGTGAGGGGAGTGAGGAGGAGGAAGAGGAGGGTGTTAAATATGTACCTAAAAAGTTTAAACGAAGATCACATGTTTTTCCACAACTTAACCAGAATCCAGCTTTGGCGTTATTTGTTAAACAAACTGCCAAAGACTTGGAAAAACTAAAAGAAGATTCAGGACAGCAAAACCTAAATGTGGGTCAGAAAAAAGCGCTTCAATCTCTCAAAAATAACTTTGATATTACAATCAAAAGTTCAGACAAAGGGGGAAATATCGTTATCATGAATAATGTCGATTATGAAAATATGGTCCTTAAAATACTCAACGACCTTAATTGTTACAAATCAATTTCCCCTTCTTTGGTGGATAAATACAATCAAGATTTTTATGCATTGGTTGATGAGTCCTTTAGTGTGGGGACAATTACTCGAGAAATCTGGGAATTCATTAGAACTAGATATCCCAGATTACCCACTCTATATGCCCTCCCCAAAGTGCATAAAAATCTTCAAAATCCACCGGGAAGGCCCATAGTGTCGGGCAATGGATCCATCACGGAAGGAATCAGTCAGGTCATTGATGACCACCTGAGACCCCACGTCATGGATCTACCGTCCTACACTAAGGATACCATTCATCTTCTGCAGATCATCGAAGAGTTAACTATTCCCGAAACAGCGATCCTAGTGACCATTGATGTGGAATCGCTTTATAATAGCATTCCACACGATTTAGGTATTAAGGCAGTGGATAAGGTTCTAAAACAGAGAGCCACTACAGATTGGAAATTCAATTCCTTTATTGTTCAAATGTTGGATTTCATTCTCCGACACAACGTTTTTGTCTTTAAAAATTCCCACTACCTCCAGGTACAGGGAGTAGCTATGGGGACGTGCTGCGCGCCCTCATATGCGAATCTGTACCTGGGGGAGTGGGAAAAAGACTTTTTGACTAGTGAACATGCGTCGATGTACACCTGCCACATTTTGATGTGGCAGAGGTACATCGACGATGTTTTTATCATTTGGGACGGATCAGAGAGACAGCTAACAGAATGTTTGGAACTCATGAATAACAATGCCTACAACTTGTTCTTCACTATGAGCTTTAATCATAATGAGACCCACTTTTTAGATATTTGTATCCAAAAAGCACCCAATGGAAATTTAACCAGTAGGTTGTTTCGGAAGGAAACTGCTGGTAACACCCTGCTTCACGCGGACAGTTTCCATCCATTGCCACTAAAACGATCCATTCCCTTCAGTCAATTCCTCCGAATTAAGAGGAATTGTACGAAGGAAGAGGACTTCCAAAAAGAAAGTGATGGACTCACCCTAAGATTACTAGATAGAGGCTATACTAAAACATGCCTCAAAAAGGCTTTCAATAGGGTCAAGGCTCTTACTAGGAGAGATCTTCTTTTTAAAAAGAAGAAAAAGAATGTTGATGAAAATACTCGTATTATATTGCGATTCTCAAATGAACATGAGAGGATTCGCAAAATTATTAACAAGAATTGGTCAATCCTCACAGATGATCCAGTTGTGGGTACTTTGGTCTCACCCCGCCCTTTGATTTCCTATAGGAAAACTGTTTCAATTGGCAATTTAGTCACACAAAGTGAATACAAGGGAATCTCTAGGAAGGATCCCTGTAAGAACTTTGGAACTTTTCCATGTGGAAACTGTGCTCAATGTTCAGTCATTGGCCAGAGAACCACACTGACGCTGCCAAATGGGGTAGACTTCTCCCTGAGACATTATGCCTCCTGCCAGACTCAGGGGGTGGTGTACCTCATGCAGTGTCAGTGTGGTTCCTTTTATGTAGGCAAAACTAGACAGAAATTCTGTAAGAGAGTTGAAAAACACATGCATGATATGAAGATCTGCAATCTATATTTGCCTTTGGGGCGTCATATAGCCAAGAAACACAATTATAGATTGCCGAAAGTCAATTTTACAGTTCTTGACAGATTACACATTCCAATCAGAGGAGGAGATTGGAACAAAGTTCTTCTCCAACGAGAAATGCGTTGGATTAGAACTTTGAAGGCAACTACTCCACCAGGCTTAAACGAGGTGGAAAGTTTTAGACCATTCTTGGATGGCTATAGTTCAGGGAGGACTGACTAAATTGTCAGCCCTCCTTTACTTGGTCTTCATATTATAATAATAATTTTATATTTACATGACCACCTATCTTGTCTCGTTTTCTTCATTTGTAGGTCTCCCATCTATTGGGGTGTTCTCCCTCCACTCTCTTTGCTCTTTCTTGAAGTGGGTTACTAGGTTAAGTGAATAGTTCAGTTTTTTGGTTTTGTTTATTGGTCCATAAATGGACAACATTTGTACAAATATGTTTGTTTGACTTTCAATTGTAAATAGCCTTGCATCCAGGGGGTTTTACTCACCGAGAATATCCTTTACGGATGTTCCATACTTGGCAGATTTTTAGGGCCCTCCCACCACTCTCTACCTGGCAGCCTAACCCCAATTGACCCATGATCCCTCTACACCGTGATGAGGGGCATCGCGGGATTTCTTTTTAGGGGGGTAGTCCCTTCATATTCCATCTATGATGGTTTGGAGGTCATCTTGGATCCTTTGGGGTAATATTTATTTGGGTAATTAGGAAATTTATTCTCTGATTCCCAGATACATTTCTTGCCAGTGGTTTTAGTCCCTATTGTTGCCTTGTAGTGGGGGATGGGGTATCTCCTCCCATCCACATACCTGGGCCCTGACTGGGCTCTGGTGCAATGGAATTGTAGGGAGGCTTTCTTCCCCTTCTATACAACAATCAACTCCCTCCCAGTATATATCCCCCATTTGTGCACGGGATTCTTTCCGTATTTTGGGGGACACCTCTTCCCAGTGGCTGATTCTCCCGAGGCGCCATTCTCTATGTCCAGTTTAGGGCATAGGGGATGGCGTTTCCATGTGTGGCCACTTGCGCTCTTGGCGCTATCCACAACTCTGTCCATGCAGATCACTTTGCGCATGCGCAGTTCCACGCTGGGCGCCGGCGCCATAGACAGTTTGTCTTTGGCTGAGCTTCCCACTTCGCGCATGCGCACATCGCACCATGCGACTGTGCTGTATGGGCAGAGGCGTCCAATGACGCCTTGTGGCTGACGCCTAATGAGATGCAGTAGGCGGCACACACATTGGTAAACCGCCCATGTCAGCTGATTTCCCCTTCCCCTACCTTCCATCAGGAAGAGGATCCAGCCCAATGGGCGGGATTTGAGGCGATGACGCGGGACGCTCTTGCGTCTGACGTCATCCCAACACACCCACTGGGGCGGGACAGAGTTCTATTCCACCTATTTAAGGACGCCAGAGACGGTATATGGCGTCATTCCATCTCACAGCATTGAGCTGTGTGCATCACACTCCACCTAGGACTCCTTGAGGACCCTTTTCCTGGAACGTTTTTTGCTGGCTGAACCCTTGGACCATGGACTCCTGGGTAAGCAATTCTTATATGAGAGAGATAATTTGGTATCTTGGGGAGATTCTCCCCAGATTACCACACTCTTTCTTTCTTCTTTTTCTTCATATCCAGGTTCTAAGATATTATTCCTCTCTCTCTCCATGGGTGGTTTTCTAGGTTTTTGCGCCATTAGATACATGGAATCTTTTTACTTTTACCGTCTTGTAGAGAGTGTGGGAATGCGGCCATTACTTCTTGCCAACCTTTGGACGCCTTTTCTTCTCGGAAAGTGAATGGGATGCAATGCTATATATGCAATATTTGACTATGTAAGTGCATGTTTCAAGATATATTATGGATATATATTGAATATTTGTTCATATTTACATGCAATGTACAACTCTCCACCCCACGTTACACTGGGGTGGGGGAACGTTTTTGCTTTGTTCTTTTATATAAGTGACACGTTTTGATATTCTGTAGATGGTGACTACAATTCCCTGAGGAAGACAGGCACAATTTAGCCTCTTGGAAACGCGTCGGAATTCTACACCCTCACCAATCGCAGATATGCATATCATTTTGTATCATTTGTCCTACTGTTTTTAAAGAACTATCTCATTTTTTATGTCTTTGTATTTTGATAATAAATCTATAAAATTATCCTATGTAGCCTATATGGTTTATCTTGTTGCCGGTATAATCCCACCTTTTTGAGGTTTCCTCGTAATACCAATAGCATACTCAACATGATTGTAAAAGATATGAGACCTCTTTCTATTGTAGACAGTCAAGGATTTTGTGAGATGATCAACACGTTTTACCCAGGATACACACTTCCCTCCAGGTCCCATTTCACTAAGCTGATGGAGCAGAAATATGAGGAGAATTTTAAAAGATTGAAAGCGTCACTCAAAGATGTGAGAACTAAAATAGCTCTCACCACAGACGCATGGACCAGTATTGCCACAGAGGCATACTTGGGTGTCACATGCCACTTCATTAATGAAGACTGGAATCTTACATCGTACAATTTGACCACTATGCCGCTTGAAGATCGGCACACAGCTGAAAACATTGCTAACTGGGTGGAAAAAGCAGCGGAAAAGTTTGAGATATCCATGGCCAAATTTAAATGTAGTTGTCCATGATAACGCTGCAAATGTTGTCGCTGCTCTGCGTATTTTGGAAGAAAAGCATGGCATCTCTTCTCTTAGGTGTGCTGGTCATACATTGCAGTTAGTTGTCAACCATGCCCTGAGGGATCCCCAGATCAGCAAGACACTGAGGGCTGCAAAGTGCCTTGTGGAACATTTTTTAAAAAGTGAGCTGGTCACTACAAAGCTTAAAGCAAAGCAGCAACAAATGGGTACCCCTGAGCATGCACTAATAAATGACGTTTCCGTAAGATGGAACAGTACGTTACACATGATCAGCCGCCTGCTTGAACAGAGGTGGCCTGAGACTGCAACTCTTTCCGATCCTGATGTCACACCACAAGGGAAGCGCTTCCTAGATTTAAAACATGATCAGTGGAGCTTACTTGAGGAAGTGGAACAAGTCCTGAAGTCTTTTGAGTGCGCTACTGTTTCCTTGAGTGGAGAGTCCTATGTGACTGGTTCCGCTCTACCTCCTCTGGTAAAGGGCCTCCAGAAATCCATACAGAGCACAATTTGCGAGACGGCAGCAGTCAAGGCTTTCCAAAGTGTTGCAGCACAGGAGATGACATCAAGATGGGAGCAGGAAACTAAATTCAGAGATGATGGTGGAGAAAATATATGTCTTATTGCAGCAGCCCTGGACCCCAGATTCCGCAAACTCAAATTCCTGCCAGCAGAGGACAGTTTAAAAGTTCACCTAAAGGTCCAAGCTCTTGCTCTTGAAGTGAAAAGAAGATATAAGGAAGAGCAAACGAAACATCAATGTGAAGAACAACAGTCAGCACTGACAGACATCAAATTTTCAGAGAAGAGGCAAGTGTCTCTGTTGGACACTTTGCTCGGTTCAGATTCAGATGACCACCACAGTAATGGTGAAGATGACATGACTGGTCACATTCAAGATCAAGAAACCCACAGTGAAGTTGTGAGAAATGAGATACACATGTATTTTAGTGAGCAGGCTATTCCAAAGAAAGACAATCCGCTGAAATGGTGGAAGGAAAATGAAGAGGTTTCCCATCTTGGCCATGCTGGCAAAGAGTTACTTGTCTGTGCCTGCAACATCAACCCCATCTGAAAGGCTTTTCTCAGTTGCTGGCAACATTGCGACTAAAAAAAGAGCAAGCCTTACTTCAGAGCATGTCGATATGCTAACCTTCCTCCATTGCAATTCTATAATATAGCATTTCAATGGAGTAAGTAACACAGGCCCCCAACCTTTTGCACTGTTCATGTTGGGCTGTATTTATGTTGAGATGGCTGCCTTCAGGTAATCTTTGCAGTTTGCACTGCGACTGTCACTGTACAGTGCAAACTGCAAAGATTACCTGAAGGCAGCCATCTTAACATAAATACAGCCCAACAGTGCAAAAGGTTGGGGGCCTGACTTACTTCCATTGCAGTGACTGTATTGGCCATTACTAGTGTTGAGCAGTGCTTTTGTTGGACTTGGCTCCTTGAAAACTGTTACCTTACAGGTATGTTTTACTTTACAATTACAAGTAACACACCACAAAAATACTGCTCAACACTGAACTCTACAATAACACCATGTAATGATTTACATAGTGTTATTGTATGTTGACCAGCATTTTTGTGGTGTTGCTTTCTAAACACCACTTTAGGGCATAATGCCATATAAATTCTGCCTAACACTTTGCAAAATATGCATTGCATTCTGAATCTGAAGGCATTATGTGGTTTAAAGTAGTGAGGTTACACATAATGCCTTCAGATTCAGAATGCATCTTTTGCAAAGTGTTAGGCAGAATTTATATGGCATTTTCATGCCTCATGCCCTAAAGTGAGTGTTACATTTTATTTTTTAGTACTTTTTATTTTTGTATATGATGTCAACTTTCATGTGTTTTTGCACACACAGTGTTGAGCAGCAGTGCATAGCAGCAGTGCATAACAGCAGTGCTTTTGTTGGACTTGGCTCCTTGAAAACTATGTTACCTTTCAGGTAAACAAAACACACCACAAAAATACTGCTCAACACTCTACAATAACACTATGTAATGATTACATAGTGTTATTGTATGTTGACCAGCATTTTTGTGGTGTTACTGCACAACACTTTAGGGCATGAGGCATAATGCCATATAAATTCTGCCTAACACTGTGCAAAAAATCACATGCATTCTGAAGGCATTATGTGGTTTAGTAAGGTTACCACATAATGCCTTCAGAATGCATCTTTTGCAAAGTGTTATGCAGAGAATTTATATGGCATTTTCATGCCTGATGCCCTAAAGTGTTACATTTTATTTTTTGGCACTTTATTTCTGTATATTTCTTTCATGTGTTTTGCACAGTGTTGAGCAGCAGTGCTTTTGTTGGACTTGGCTCCTTGAAAACTATGTTACCTTCAGGTATGTTTTACATTACAATTACAAGTTGAAGTAACGCACCACAAAAATACTGCTCAAAACACTCTACAATAACACTATGTAATCAAGATTACATTACATAGTGTTATTGTATGTTGACCAGTATTTTTGTGATGTTACTGTATAAACAACACTTTAGGGCATGAGGCATAGTGCCATATAAATTCTGCCTAACACTTTGCAAAAGATGCATTGCATTCTGAATCTGAAGGAAATGCATTATCTGGTTTAAAGTAGTAAGGTTATTTACCACATAATGCCTTCAAGTTCAGAATGCATCTTTTGCAAAGTGTTAGGCAAAATTTATATGACATTTTCATGCCTGATGCCCTAAAGTGTTACATTTTTTTTTTTGGCACTTTATTTTTGTATATGTCTTTCATGTGTTTTGCACACACAGTGTTGAGCAGCAATGCGTTTATTGCATTTATATGGAATTTTTGAATGCTTCTGGGCTGGCTCTGAATTAATGGCAATGCCATTATTCGTGCCTGATGCTAAAGTGTTGTTTACATTTTATTTTTGGCACATTTGTAATTGTTATACTGTAAAAACTTCAACCACATTGAAGTATTTTTTGGAAAATATTTAATAAAAGTTGAAATATTATGTTAGAAGTTGTACTTATTTTTTTGTAAAGTTATCCAAAGGATTAATTAGCTAATCACAAAGAGAACACAGTAGATTAAAATTAATTAATAAATTGCTATAGTCGTTGACTAAATCGTAAAAATAAATCGATAGATTAATCGACAGAGAATAATCGTTAGTTGCAGCTATATACATATAGTTTTATGGTTTACGAGGGAAGAGATATAGTCACGTAGAGCTGGATAACTGCCCAGACTACATAGGGAGTGTTGGTAAGATTGAGTGGGACTTGGCGTCACCCTTATTCTGAAAGGGGTACCACATGTATGTGGATAATTATTACGCGAGCGTGCCACTTTTTAGTCACTTGTTTGATTATGGAATGTGGCACTGTGCGATCTAATCACCGGGGCTTACCCCAGCGACTTGTAGATTCACGTCTTATGCTGGGGGAAGAGCCTGCTTGAAGTGTAATTATTTACTCGCTGTGAAGTGGAGGGATAAATTGTAATGTTTTTGTTCTGTCCTCCCTTCACGCAGACACAACGGTCCAAATTCCTACAGCGACTGGTGTTGTGGAGAAACCCCTCTTTGTCCACGAATATAACCTTAAGAGCCCTTTTACACTTACCCGCCCCAGGTGTCAGCGGTAAAACTACGCCATTTTTAGCCGTGCATTACCGTTGTTTTTGCAGCACTATTAACCCCCGCTAGCGGCCAAAAAATGGTTAGAACCGCCCTCAAAGCGCTGCTACATTGATTTCAATGGGCAGGGGTGCTTTAGGAGCGGTGAGTTCACCGCTCCTAATGCACTCCAAAGAAGCTGCTGGCAGGACTATTTCTGATGCCCTGCCAGCGCACCGCTCTAGTGTGAACTTTCACACTGGAGTGGAGCCGCTGTTTCAGGTGCCATTTTTAACACAATAGTGCCTGCAAAGCACCTCAGTGTGAAAGGGGTCCAATATTGGAGGGGTGGACCTCAACAACCAGTTGTTGGCGCCGTACCTAGTTGCCCGTAAGGCCAGACGCCGGTACAAAAAAATAAGATTAAAAAGAAGAAGTGTCTGTATACTTATTTCAATTGACCCTGCTGAATGCTTATGTGCTATACAAAGCCTCAGGACAAACTGAATCCTTCCTTAAATTCCAGGAAGAGATCATTACAGCCCTTCTGTTACCAGACGGTACTGTGGCCCAAGTTCCCACTCCATGAGAGGCATTTTCCGTATGTCCTCCCTGGTACCCCTACCCAATGAGCCCTTCACAGAAAATGTTGTGTCTGTAGAAAGCACGGCTATAGGCGTGACATATTATTATTTACAACAACAACATTATTATTATTATTGCCCCTCCTGTCCTGACCATCCTAGTCTTTGCATTGGTGAATGTTTTGAACGGTACCAAACACTAGTGGAGTATTAGCCTAGGATACAGTACTGCACAGACTGGGACTCAATTTCACAGTGTCTCCAAAGAGGCCATCGCATTTTGGGAGACTACAAATAAAAAAGATACAATTTTATATACAAAATTGTAGTCGTTTTATTGTTTTCTCTCTATTGTTCTGCTCTTTTTTACTGTATTCTAGAATGCAATGTTTTATTGTTACTATGTTTAACCACTTGCTTACCAAGGACGTCATATGACGTCCTTGACTACGAGTGGTGATATCTGAATGATGCGTGCAGCTATTGGCATCATTCAGATATCATTCTTTCCGGACGGCGATTCTGTGCACCATAAGAACGATCATAGCGGCAGTTCCGCCGCCTGATCGTTCTTATAGGCAGCGGGAGGGGACGTCCCCCCCCTCCCGCCGCCATCCGGTGCTTCTCCGGGCTCTCCCGTGCCATCGGGGGCCCGGAGAAAGAATCGCTCGCCGCCGGACGAGCATAGAGATTTCCGGTGACCAGACGTTATGACGTCACGCCCGGTACCCGGAAGTAAACAAAGCCGCGATCGCGGCTGTCAGCATGAGATCGGTAAAAAATTTTTTACCGATCTCATGCTTTCCAGCCTGGAGGAGAGATGTGGGGTCTTATTGACCCCACATCTCTCCATAAAGAGGACCTGTCACATACATTCCTATTACAAGGGATGTTTACATTCCTTGTAATAGGAATAAAAGTGATCCAAACTTTTTAAAAGTGTAAAAATAAAAAAAATTAAGTAAAATAAAAAAAAATAAATAAAAAAAAATAATTTATAAACGCCCCTGTCCCCTGTAACTCGCGCTCAGAAGCCATCGCACACGCAAGTCCCGCCCACATATGTAAACGCAGCTCAAACCACACATGTGAGGTATCGCCGCGTGCGTTAGAGCGCGTGCAACAATTCTAGCACTAGACCTCCTCTGTAACTCTAAACTGGTAACCTGTAAAAAAAATTAAAGCGTCGCCTATGGAGATTATTAAGTACCGAAATTTGGCGCCATTCCACGGTTGTGCGCAATTTTAAAGCGTGACATGTTCGGTATCTATTTACTCGGCATATCATCTTTCATATTATATAAAAAAATTGGGCTAACTTTACTGTTTTGTTATTTTTTAATTCATGAAACCGTTTTTTTTTTTCCCAAAAAAAAGGCGTTTGAAAAATTATTGCGCAAATACCGTGTGAGATAAAAAGTTGCAATGACCGCCATTTTATTCCCTAGGTTGTCTGCTAAAAAAACGTACATAATGTTTGGGGGTTCTGAGCAATTTTCTAGCAAAAAAATTATGATGTTTACATGCAGGAAAATAGGCCAAAATAGGCCCGGTAAGAAAGTGGTTAATCTTGTTTGCTTTTGTTACTTTGTTTAATTGTTAACCATCATTTGCTTAGCAGGTACGCCATTCAGCTGCAGCACGGATTTAGTTATCTTGACAGCAACAGCGTTTGCTCCCACGGTACGTAAATCAGCAACTCCAGCGATGTAGGAGGTGATCTTACCACCAGTGTTAAAAAAAAAAAAAATGGTGCATGTATGCCCATCATTAGAAGTGCGTGAAGGGCGGTATTCTAATGGTGGGCATACCCACCAATCAATCCCCCCCCCCCTTCATCCCACAGGCTGCATGAAAAATATGAAAAAAAAAAAACAAAAAACAAAAAAAAAAACAACAACATTACAATGTATGCCCAACAAGGACCAGAATTGTACTTGAGGACAAATGGGGCAGACGACAATACAGAGGGGACAGGAGCGGAGCACAGAAGGGGGATACGGGGGCAGTCAGGGGTGATCGGTGCAGCGGTTGGGGGAGTTACAAGCACCCATCTCCCTGTATAGATTTCAATAGCAGCGGGGAGGAAGGAAATCTATACAGGGAGATTGGTGCTTGTAACACCCCCACGAATCACCCCTGACTGCCCAGGTATCAGATCAAGCATCAGAGCATTTGCCTAAGTACAAGCACTCGGGCAAATGCTCAGTATCTGCACTGATACTAGTATCGGTATAACCCTAGTTTTTACACATGCATTTTTTTTAGCCAATTTGTTGTTGGGCAGATTAACCACTTCAGCGCTGGAAGATTTGGCTGCTCAATGACCAGAGCATTTTTTGGGATACGGCACTGCGTCGCTTTAACTGACAATTGCGCGGTCGTGCGACACTGTACCCAAACAAAATTCACATTCTTTTTATCCCCCACAAAGAGCTTTCTTTTGGTGGTATTCGATCATCTCTGCGGTTTTAAATTTTTTGCAATATAAACCAAAACAAACACACAAACTACAATATTTTGTACTTTTTGCTATAATAAAAATATTCCCATTTTTTTTAAAGCAAATTTTCTTCTCAGTTTAGGCCGATATGTATTCTACATTTTTTTTTTTTTTTTTTTTTTTTATACCAAAAATAACAAAAAAAAATCGCAATAAGCGTAAATTGATTAGTTTGCGCAAAAGTAATAACATCAACAAAATAGGGGATAGATTTATGGCATTTTTATTATTATTTTTTACTAGTAATGGCTGTGCTCTTTATCGTGACTGGGACATTATGGCAGACAGATCTGACACTTTTGACACATTTTTGGGATGATTGACAAGTATACAGCGATCAGTGCTATAAAAATGCACTGATTATTGTATAAATGTCACTGTCAGGGAAGGGGTCAACACTAGGGGGGCGATCAAGGGGTTAACTGTGTTCCCTGACTGTGTGTTCTAACTGTGGGGGGAGGAGACTGACTAGAGGGGATGACAGATCATGGTTCCTAGCTATTAGGAACTCACGATATGTCTCTCCTCACAGAACAGAACAGGGATATGTGTGTGCTTACACATCCCTGTACTGCCTCTCGTGCAGGCGATCGTTCGTGGCCAGCCATCATCGCGACCAGCCACGAGCATAGGCACCCCCGCAGTGCTGTGTGCACCTCCAGTGGCGTGTGCCTGCTATCCCGCTTAAAGGAGCCAACGTATAGCTACGACGGCTCGCAGGAATGTGCCAACCTGCCGCAGTATGACATTGGCTAGCGGATAAAAAAAAACACAAATTGCTGCAAAAACGCACTACATGCTTTCCTGCAGCTTCTCAATTTAAGTCTATTAAACCAAAAAAAGCACTGTTTTGCGTTGAAAAAAAAAAGTCTGACCCTTTACAAATACGCAGCAGCTGAGAAAAAGAATAGATGTGAACATGTCCATATGAAATCATGTTAAAGTGATTGTAAGGCTTCGGGTTATATTTTTTTTAAAATAACAAAACATGTCATACTTGCCTTCACTGTGCTTGTTTTGAACAGAGTAGCCCTGATCATCCTCTTCTGGGGTCCCTCAGCAGCTCTCGTGGCTCCTCCTCGCAGCAGATAACCCCCTAGGAGAAGCGCGCTCCCGAGTCCAGCATTTGCATGCATAGACACGAATGCCGGACTCGTCCCTGCATCATTGGATTTGATTGACAGAAGTGGGAGCCAATGGCTGTGCTGCTATCAATCTAGCCAATCAAGAGCCGGGACCCAGTTCAGAGAGGAAGAGCGTGTCTCCGCCGAGGAAATTTACGGGGGTTAAAGCAAAGTAAAAAGGGGGGGGGGGGTTGTCGGGGTCACTGCCAGAAGCTTTTTCACACTAATGCATTAAGGTGAAAAAACACGAGGATTTACAACCTCTTTAAATGAACTGTAGTGTTTCTGCAAAAAGCACCAACGCATGTAGAAGTGTGAACTAGGCCCAAGAGGATTAAAATTAGCCCTTTATTAGTACAAAAAGGAGCAGATGATGGCCACTATAAGGCGGTTCATTTATACTGTGAAACAGTGAAAGTAACACACACAATACACCCAGAAGTAGGATATATGCGCATTTTAACTAGGAGTCAAACATGAAGCTATATAAAAAGGTGGGGGGGGGGGGTGGGGAGAAGGGAGATGTAAAATCTTTTATATTAACCACTTGAAGTCCGGGCCATAGCCGAATGACGGCTACAGTGTGGACCTCAATTTCCGGGAGGCCGTCATAGGACGTCCTCCCCTTTCCTCGCTACCGGTGCGCACTCACGAGCGCACATCAGGGAAATTCTGTGCTGGCCTTGTCCCTTGGACACCGCCGGTCACAGATGGCTGTAAATGGCCAATCACAGCGGCCGTTTACCGTGTGATCGGCGTGGCCAATGAGAGATTATCTCAAAATGAGATCATCTCTCATTGCCGCTCTCTCCCCTCACACAGAGACTTTGTGTGAGGAGAGAGAGGATCCGACAGCGATCTGTGCTCCAGTGAGTTAAAACACAAATTACAGTGCCAAACCAGTACATTTGGGATCTGTGCCCACCTGTGCCATCGGTGATCAGTGTACATCCGTGCACATCTTTGCAATCAGTGCCCATTTGTGCCACCTCAGTGTCTCAGCGCCCATCTGTGCCATAAATCAGTGCCGCATCATTAGTGCCCCTCTGTGCAATCAGTGCCCATCTGTACCATAAATCAGTGCAACCTCAACAGTGCCCCTCTGTGCCACCTCAACAGTGCCGGCTTAGCACACACCTGTTTAGTCACATCACCACCAGCAACCATGTCCAAAAGATTCCCCCCCCCCCCCCCGAGGAGGCGTACCAAATACTTTCCCATGGCCAACAAGAGCAAAACGGGGAGCTCCCTTTTTTGGATTCCCCTTCAAAGTTCGGGGTCGGATGTAAATTATGAGCCAATACTCAGTAGTGGAACACTAAGTGACTCAGAGGTGGAAGATATTCTTCCCGCCAAACAAAGTCGTTCTGGTGAGGAAGCAGTGGTATCCACCAGCACCGCCATCCACCAGCACCGCAGTACCTCGGCAAGAAAGCCAAAGGACCCATGCCAGCCTTCCCTATGCCCTTCAAAACCCCTTGTGGCTTCCTCCTAATTCAGTAGAAGCCAACATTCCCCCTTTCACTGCCCAGCCAGGAGTCCAGGTGGACACGGATAATTTTTCCCCATTTTTTTTTTTTTATTACATTTTTACAGAGGACATGCTATCAGCAATTGTGGTCCAGTGCAACCTTTATGCACAGCAATTTATTTTAAATAATCCAACATCCTATTATGCCCGTCCCTAGGAGTGGAGAGACCTAACTGTGGAGGAGTTGAAGATTTTTTTAGGCCTCACATTTTGTATGGGACCAAAAAAAAAAAAAAAACACTTTGAATTCCTATTGGTCAACCCATCACATGCCAATCTTCTCCAAGGTAATGCCCAGAACCAGATAGCTCATGATAATAAGGTTCCTCCATTTCAATAATACCCAGTGCCCTCCCCAAAATGATCCAAATTATGACAGGCGGTTCAAAATTCGGGCACTTCTAAATAATTTTTCTAAAGTATTCCGCCAGCTGTTTATCCCGGACCAACACATATGTGTGGATGAGTCCCTTGTTAAATTTAGTGGCAGGCTTAAAATAAAATAAAAAAATGTATTCCCAGCAAAAGAGCCCGCTATGGGGTGAAGAAATACAAAATTATGTGACCGAGTCACAGGGTACATATATGCCTTCAAAGTGTACGAAGGGAAGGACACCCAGCTGCAACTCCCTAATAGCCCAGACTACTTGGGATCAAGCGGGAAAAATTGTTTGGGACCTCATATAACCACTACTGGAGAAAGGCTACCATTTATACGTAGACAACTTCTACACATCCCTGCCCCTGTTCCACAACCTTCACCGTAGGACGCCAGCATGTGGCACCATAAAAAAGAACCGGAAGGGCTTTCCTCAAAAAGTCTTGTCAATAAGAAGTTGAGAAAAGGAGTAAATGGCAAGTCTGCGAAACAAGGAGATTTTGTCAGTTAAGTGGAGGGACAGAAGGGATGTCTATATGTTCTCTTCGATCCGATGATACCTTCGTGGAAATCCCCAGAAGGAATGGCCCCATCCAAAAACCAAAATGCATCTATGAATATAATTTGTTCATGGGGGAAGTAGACTTCAATGACCAAATGTTTGAACCATACCTTGCCACAAGACGGACATACCATTGGTATAAAAAAGTTGCAATACATTTTTTTCAATTGGCCATATACAACTCATATGTCATTTACAGCAACATGCTTCTTTGGCTACCAGGAGGAAGTTTTCACTGCCCTTATATTCCCGAACGGCCCACCAGAAAACATCCGATCAGATGTTCTTAGTCGACTCTCCGAAAGCCACTTTCCAGATAAACTCCCAGACCAACGACGTAAAAAAAAATAAAAATAAAAAAAATAAAAAATGTAAGGTGTGTACCAGAGCAGGAGTCAGAAGAGACATCTTATTATTGTGCCCAATGTCCTTCCCAACCAGGCCTCTGCATAGGTGAAGGTTTTCGCCGTTGCCATACTTCAATAAATTATTAGTGAAGTATGGTAAATGTAATCCTCAGTTCCTGCCTTCACACACCTTATGCCACTGCCTGCTCTGTAACTGACCCTGGATTGTTATTCGACCACGCTTCTGTCTGCCGATTCTGTACATATCTCTGCCTGATCTGGAACTGACCTTGGACTGTTTGACCATGTTTTTTGCCTGCCTCGTGGACCGATTTTGTACCCTGCTACTGGACTAGTGGGATTCCACACAGGGGTCTCACATATGCGAGAGGCTCCAGAATTGTTTTTCTGGATGAAGAAAACTATTTGTTTTGTTTTCTCATTCCTAGATTAGGGTCTGGAGACTGAGGCTTCAAAGAGATTTGGGTGGGATAAGCCTCTACCCCTGTCCCCATTCTGCCTGTAGGACTTACTGCAATTATGTCTCTGCCTGTCGCACTGACCACACCACATGTTCCTGCCTACTACCAGGACCAATATTTTTGGCACTTCTGACAATATCTCTGGCTGCACTGACCCTGGACTGTATATGGACAGTATCCCTGCCTGCTGCCTGGACAATTGTGTTTGCCGTTGCTGACCAAGTCCCTGCCTGCTGCCTGGACCAGTGCTATCCACAAGCTATCTTTTGTTTAGGCTTTGCTCAGAATAATGTATTTTGGTGTGTAAATCTTGGTATGTGCATACTATGTGTCCCTGGAACACCTGACAGCGTTCCTTGCATTTTGGATCTCTGTATGTGGACAGGCTGTGACTCACACAGGTGGTATCGCCATACTCAGGAGGAGTAGCAGAATGTATTTGGGGGTGTCATTTTTGCCATCTAAACGCTATGTGTTGGAGATATCTTCTAAACTGACAACTTTGTGTAAAAATGCGTTTTCATTTTTTTTCCACATTTGGAATGAATGAATGATTTGTATAGCGCTGCAAATGCAAACTGAATTGCCTCAAGGCGCTTGGTCTGTCCTGTGTTGTCCTGGTTATTAGAAGAGGTGGGTCTTGAGTTTTTTTCTGAAGGCCCGATGGTTTTCTTCCAAGCGGATGTTGGTGGGTAGAGCGTTCCATAGCTGAGGTCCTTGGACTGCAAATCTTCGTTCTCCCTTAGATTTGTAGCGGGCTTTGGGGATGAGAAGGCGGTTTTGGTTTGTTGATCAAAGGCTGCGATTATGTATTTTTTTTATTTTCTCACATAGGTATTGGAGGAGCGTTTCCTTGTGTACATTTGTGGGTGAGGCAGAGGGTCTTGAATGTGATCCTATCTTTTACCGTTAGCCAATGGAGGGTCCTTAGGGATGGGGAGATGGATTCCCAAGGTTTCTTTCCCATGACTAGTCTTGCTGCTATGTTTTGGACGACTTGTAGGCGTGCAATCTGGTAATCAGGTAGACCTATGAAGAGGCAATGTGCGTAGTCGAGTCGCGAATTGATGATTGTTCCAACTACTACTGCTTTCTCCTTTTCTGGAATGAAGGGGGATGAGTCTGCGTAGCAGGCGGAGAAGATGGGATCCGCTGACTACTGATCCTATTTGTGCAACATAGTCATCTCTGAGTCAAAGATGACTACGAGGCTTTTGGCTTTGTTGCCTGGAAGGATGGTCTGTCCAAGGATGGTCGGCGGTGTCCATGGAGTCTTAGTTTTTTTACTTCGGTTTGCGTTGAGGAGCAAAAGTTCTGTTTTCGATCCATTGAGTTTGAGGGAGCTAGTGGTCATCTATCAATGCGAGACATTTTTCTAGTTCCTGGTATTGGTCTTTTTGTCCGGTGATACAGAAGTACAGTTGAGTGTCGTCAGCGTATGAGTGGAAACATAGATCCGAATTGCTGATGATTTTGAAGAGTGGACAGATGTAAATGTTGAAGAGTACTGGCGACAAGGGTGATCCTTGAGGGACTCCATAAGAAATTGCCCGGGTTTCAGAAGTGAAGACTCCTAGTTTCACTGTCTGACCGGTTTCCTAAGAAGAAAGTGAACCATGGAAGATCTAAATCTGTAACTCCTGCCACTTCTTTGAGGCCAAAAACTTCTGAAAACAAAATAAAATGAACAGTTCAAAAGACTCATTATGCCTCAGATTATACGTTGGTGTGTTAGCTTTCCAAAATGGGGTCATTTTGTGGGTGTTTCCATTGTCCCAGGAGGGGATCAAATACCACCAAAAGAAAGCTCTATTTGTATAAAAAAAGACAAAAAAATCATTTGGGTACAGTGTTGCATGACTGAGTAATTGTCAAAGTGTTAGCGCACTGAAAGCTGAAAAAATTGGTCTGGACAAGAGGGGTGTTTAACCACTTTCAGACCAGACCAATTTGCAGCCAAAGGACCAGGCCCCTTTTTGCGATTCGGCACTGCGTCGTGTGACGTGGCTCCCAAACAAAATTGACGTCCTTTTTTTCCCACAAATAGAGCTTTCTTTTGGTGGTATTTGATCGCCCCTGCGGTTTTTATTTTTTGCGCTATAAACAAAAAAAAGAGCGACAATTTTGAAAAAAAAAAAATGCATTCTTTTTTTAATTTTTGCTAGAATAAATATCCCCCAAAAATATATATAAAAAAACATTTTTTTCCCTCAGTTTAGGCCGATACGTATTCTTCTACATATTTTTGGTAAAAAAATAAAAATCGCAATAAGCGATTATTGATTGGTTTGCGCAGAAGTTATAGCGTTTACAAGATAGGGGATAGTTTTATAGCATTTTTATTAATATTTTTTTTTTTTTTTTTTAGTAATGGCGGCGATCAGCAATTTTTAGTGTGACTGCGACATTATGGCAGACACATCGGACATTTTTGGGACCATTGTCATTTATACAGCAATCAATGCTATTTAAATGCATTGATTCCTGTATAAATGACACTGGCAGTGTAGGGGTTAAGTATGCCTAGAACCAAACCCTATCAGAACTTCTGTGAGCGAGGCGTCATGAGGACGTGAGACGCTGACACAAGGGGAGGAGCCTGGCGACGGTGGAGACTCAAGCCGCATGGAGCGGCGTCGGACCGAGAGATCCAGGGAGTGCTATGCAGAGGTGTGAGCCCGCTTAGATTCTCCCTGTTCCGACGAGGAATACCCTCGGAGACCTCCTGCTCCTGCCGGGTGGGGAGGAAGATCCAGTACGAGGACACAGCAGAGATTGCCTGGCGGAAACAGTGGCAGAGTACCGCCGTGTAAGAGAGATACGGAGGTGTCCCTGATACCGACAAGCCCCAGCTCGTGACCCCCGGAGACAATGACCCGCAGCCCCACATGACTTCCCAGAGGAATTTAAACAAAAAGAACATGAGTTCAGAGGCAGGCTCAACCCCCTTCATCCTGCATGTTCCTTGTCTCGGGAGTAAGAGATAATCTCCCCTTTGGGTTGGAATCCCGCAGCAGACCAGCCAGAGAACAGGGAAGGGGAGTGGAAATTAGACAGGCATCCCTCCCTCAGGTATGAACTTCTGTGCTATTTAAAATACCTTACGAACTGCTTCTCTGAAATTCAGATTTAAGTGCAAGTATCCATTGTAAAGCAATATATCCTAGGCATCAGATGGGATAAACACTGTAATGCTTATAGCCACGGAGGTGTGGAATTCCCCCCCCCTCATTTCAGCTGGTTAAGAAGGATAAGGTTTATAAAGCAGGCAGTTACGATTATTCCCGCTAGACCTGAATACAATATCTGATGACACTACCTAGAACTGGTGACATTATAAAGGATAGGAAAAGATAAGGGACATCTACACAGTGTCAACATAGGCCTAAAAAGGTCATAGTGAATATTAAATGGACTATTTTTTTCACTATTACGCTTATTTTCCCTTTTTATATGCGGTCTTTCTTCGGTCCCTTAAGTTATGGTTCTAAAGGCCATTGTGTATATGTCATAAAGCTGTGTTCTGCCTTAACCACTTGACCACTGGGCAGTTAAACCCCCTTCCTAACCAGACCAATTTTCAGCTTTCGGTGCTCTCACACTTTGAATGACAATTACTCCGTCATGCAACACTGTACCCAAATGAATTTTGTGTCCTTTTTGTCACACAAATAGAGCTTTCTTTTGGTGGTATTTAATCACAGCAGGGTTTTTTATTTTTTTCGCTATACATCAAAAAATACTGAAAATTCAGTAAAAAAATAAATAAAAAAATTCTTTGTTTATATTAAAAATTATTGCAGAGTATTGGCAGAGTATTGGCAGAGTATTACAGAGTTGCACAGTATTGGTAGAGCATTGCACCGTGGTGGCAGAGCATTGCACAGTGGTGGCAGAGCATTGCACAGTGGTGGCAGAGCATTGCACAGTGGTGGCAGAGCATTGCAGTGGTGGCAGTGTATTGACCAGCACTGTGGGCACTACACATCCAGCCCACAGCGCTGGTCCTGTCTCTCCCCCTCTCCGCTTCTCCCTTCTCTGTACCGATCGGTACAGAGAGGGGAGGGAGGAACCGTCATGACGTGACGCCGGTTTGTGTACATGAGATCGCTCCGTCATTTGACGGAGCAATCACGTGGTAAACGGCCGCTATCAGCGGCTGTTTACCGTGATCCGTGATGCGCCGGGTCCTCGGGACCCGGCGGTCACGGATGTTCCCGAGTGCGCGCCCCAGGGGGCGCACGGGAGCAAGTTTCTGGGAGGACGCCCGTGGGACGTCCACGCAGGAAAACCCGACGCTGTAGACGTCTTTCGACAATAGCGCGGTCGGCATGTGGTTAAATATATAGACTGTTCTCAGGAAACCAAAGCGCAAGGGCTCTAAAAGGTTGCAGGGCGTTATTGTTAATTACTGATAAAATTACCTGGAACTGTTGCTAAAAGGGGAAAAAGAGAGAAGAATTATTCACAAACGTGTATACATGTTTAAAAGATCCACTGGGAATATTAAAACGGACTGTTTTTTTTTTTTTTCTCCCTCTCTCCCCAACAATTACCTGATGCATGACTGGTCTCAAATACCAACGCTTACGCACCACAAAAGGTGTTATATACTCTACTATTTAAATTGCTCCCTGTAAACAAAGTGCAAGGTCCCTAGTATTGGAATTTATCTCGGGCAAGTTATTGGATCTATATATAAATATAAATCTGCATGACTACTGATAGGCCTGTTTATATTGACTGATCCATATTATCTGTTGGGTACAAGGAAATAGGTCTGCGGTGGGCCCAGAGTCCTGAGACCTACAGATACCTCAGTCAGCCTGATAAACAAAGGAACTGGTGAAGGCTTTGGTCCATAAAGGAGGGTCTGATTGCGGTCCGATCCATTCATATATTTTCACTCTTTAAGAAGGGAAATAGTGGGTAAAGGTTTTCAACATAGGAGGTCACTCCAGGTGTGAGAGTTGATCTACGAAAGGCCTATATCCCCTGACAGTACCGATTTGAGGGCCTTGTTCTAATCCAGTTGGAAATAAAAGGACGTTGTTGTTTAGACGCCTACTCAGTTAAGGGTGGTTGCAGAGTTTCGGGTGTAACCATATAAATGTAAAGGCTCTTCTATTTCATCAGAAAAGTTAAAGTAGCTCTGGACATCAGTGCAGTGTCGTGGTCTCGGGGAGAGGAATGGCTAAACTTTGTCTTTATAGTAGCCAAAAATGAAGGGGAGGTCGCAAAAAGGAACAGAGCCTAAGACTCCCAAAGATAGTCTCAACACTAGCACTATACAGAAATACCTTAAAGATATTAGTCTTAAAAGTCCAGAGATGGAAAAGAAACAGCAGGGGGTGAAAGAAAAAAAAAGAGAGAGCTGGAAAAACAAAGAGCAGAACAGGCGGAGGTACTCAGATTAGAAGCCGATCCAGAAAGGTCCGGTGACTCTGGACCTACCATGTCACAGAGAGATATCTCACAAATTCCAACTAAAACTGAAATGGCAGAAATGTTCGCCAAACTTGAAAGTTCAATTAAAACTGAAATTACAAATATTAGAACAGACATGGGACACTTGTTGAAAAGAGTGGAGAAAACCGAGGAGGTGGTGATTGAACAAGCCAAAGAGATATTGGAACTCAGAAAGCAAATGGAAAAAATGCAAATGAACCAACGGGACATGGCCTATAAAATGGAAAGTCTGGAAGACCAGAGCAGAAGACAAAATCTTAGGATCAGGTCTCTCCCCGAACAAAAGGGGGAAGATCTAGTTCTAAAAATTCAAAGTATCTTTAAACCCATATTAGGTAGACCCGAAGGTATGGACTTAAATATCGATCGGGTCCACCGAATCAGAAAACCTTTTGGGGTCAGAGAGGATGTTCCCAGAGACGTGCTTATTAGGTTTCATTCATACGAGGAAAAATCTCAAATATGGAATAAACTCAGAGGCAATCCCCCCTTGAAATATGGAACAGCTGAGTTACAGTTTTTTTCTGACCTTTCTGCAGGGACTTTGGCAAGGAGAAGACAGATGAGACCGCTATTGGAAATTTTACAGACTTCTAATATTAAATATAGCTGGGGATTCCCTGCAGCTTTGATTGTTATCAAATCAGGGAGAACAATACGTTTGAAATTCCTTGACGAGGTGCAGAATTTTTGCCAGGATTTGGGGATCCCTATTCCCAATATTCCTGGGTTTTTAGAATCAACAGGATAAATTTGGAGGATGTATTTGTCAGGGTGGAGGGGGTGTTTTTTTTTTTTTTTTTTCTCCTCACATTCAAGCATCACTGTGGGGTGCGGGCGAAATCATTGGGGGAGGGGCTGGGCTCGAGGGCAGGGAGTATATGGAGATTTGAGGGTCTTTCATGGGCTTGGCTGGCTCTCCCCCCCCCCTTTCATATAGTTAAGGGGGGGGGGGGGAGACCCAGCTTATGACCACCAGGTATGGAGTTCCACCCTTAAAGGTGAAGGGAACAGGGGGATCTTTACGGGATGCCCCACTGTCCACATAGGGTTGGAAATCGACCGTGGGGTGGGGTGGATGGGATGGGGAGGGAAAGAGGCCGTCCCTGCCTTGCAAGAACGAAAAATGATGGCGAAGCTCAAATGGTCCGTTCGAAGCATAACTGTACGACTAAAATATGGAAGATAGTACTTTGAAGTTTATTACATATAATGTAAAAGGTATTAATTCACAGGTGAAGGGATTTAAGATTATTAAAGAGCTTCGGCAGTACCGGATTGAAATTGTCTTTTTACAAGAGACTCATATAAACCACAAGAGTAATATTAGGATATTCTCTTTTGAATATCCAGTTTGGTACTGTAATGATTCACCTACGAGAGGAGCCAAGGGGGTGGCCATAGGGTTCACTAAAAACATAAAATTTACATTGCTGGATAGATTGGCAGACTTTGAGGGAAGGTTCCTATTTTTAAAGGGTAGAATAGGAGGGGAAATTTATACTTTGGTAAACTTATATGCCCCAAACAAAAATCCGATTGTCTTCCTATCCAGGGCTTTGGGTCGCCTGGCAAACTTCCGAGGAGGGGGAGGTTATTATGGCCGGAGACTTGAACTTTGGGTTTGTACCCCCGACGTACTATCTAACTTGGGATCCCACCCAGAGTCATTTGCAGCTAAAAAAAATAAAATTAAAACTTTATCAAAACCATTTGATCGATGCATGGAGGGTGCAGCACCCAGACTCTAAAGGATTTCACATTCTTTTCCCCGGTTCATGGTACGCATTCACGGCTAGACTACTTCCTGGTCAAGCACAAAATGCTAGAGCAGGTAGTGGCAACTCAGATCGAGATAATGACCCTCTTGGATCATGCTCCGGTGTCGATGGTTTTGAGGGTCTCTGGGATACAGAGACCACCTTTTTCGTGGTGTTTGAACGATAGCTTGCTAACAGAGTTTCCTATAGAAGAGACTATAAGAGGGGAAATTGATTCTTTCTTTGAAATTAATGACACCGGAGAGACATCGATTGCCACACTTTGGGAGGCACATAAAGCCTTTATCAGGAGGGATTTTTATCTCTATCGGAGCCGGGAAAAAGAAGGAGAAACGTGAGTATAGGGCTCGGCTTATGGAAGAGAATAATATACTCGAACAGGAGCACAGAGGGAATAGTGACCAAAGGCAGGATATCTTTCATAGTTTGAAAAATAAAAGAGAGGAACTAAGAATGATTTTAGAACAAGAGTCAAGGAAGTGGTTTCATAAATTAGCTAAAGAGAGACATCAATGGGGAAATAAGTCTAGCAAACACCTGGCAAGAACACTTAAAAAGAAGAGAGAAATGAATTATATAGAGAAAATCAAAAATAAAAACAGGAACAATGCTTAATTCTACTAAAGATATAGCCAATGAGTTCAAAATGTACTATGAAGCTCTCTATGATGTAAAACCAAAGGGGCAGCAACTTCAGGTGCCAAGTGTAGACTGTCAGGACTTTGTAAATAGTAGCTTCCTGCCCTCACTGGCTTTGGCGGATAGTATGAATATGGATAGACCCATAACAGAGGAAATAAATGAAGCCTTAAAGACTTCTCCAGTAGGTAAGAGTCCGGGACCCGACGGTTTTACCCTAACCTATTATAAAACGTTTTAAAGATTTACTTGTCCCCAGAATGTGTCGGTATTGGAACGGGCTTGGGGTGGACTGCCTAATGGGAAAGGAAGCCCTATTGGCATCGATTACATTAATACTAAAGGAGGGAAAGGATAAAACATTGTGCTCTAGTTACCATCCCATAGCCCTTCTGAATGTCGACACTAAACTATTTGCGAAAGTCCTGGCTAATAGATTGAAAGCACATATGACCGAATTAGTTCACCACGATCAGGTCGGGTTTATACCAGGAAGAGAGGGGAGGGATAATGGGATTAGGGCTTTGCTGTTGCTTCAGGTCGCTAGGCTTGGGGAGGTCCCCAGTCTGTTCCTGTCAATGGATGCCGAAAAAGCCTTTGACAGGAAAGACTGGGGGCATATGATTACGACACTGGAGGCCATGGGAGTGGGTCCGAGAATGATTAGTTGGGTAAAAGTCCTATACGATCATCCGCAGGCAAGAGTTAAGGTCAATGGGGTGCTTTCACCCCCCTTGGTTATGAGAAATAGCACACGTCAGGGCTGTCCCTTGTCCCCTCTTTTTGTTCTATCTTTATAACCTTTACTATCTACTATACGGAATGCCGCTGACATAAGGGGGATAAGGGTCGGGGGCGAGGAGCACAAGATGGCGGCCTTTGCTGACAATGTGCTTTTTTTCATAGCCCACCCCCGGATTACTTTACCAAACCTTTTGAGGATACTGAAAACATATGGTCATATCTCAAATTTTAAAATTGATGTCACTAAGTCGGAGATTCTTAATATTAACATTAATCACGTTGAAGTCGCCCGACTGACAAAAGAGTTCCATTTTCCATGGAGAGATAATATTAAGTATTTAGGAGTAAAGCTCTCAGACACTAAGGAAAATTTACTTAATAAATTATCTCCCTCTTCTTGATGAGATTAAAAATTAAATAAAAAAGATGACATCATGCCCTCTTTCTTGGATGGGGAGAATTAATGCAGTTAAAATGATTATAGTCCCAAAAGTCAACTATAAATACCAGATGCTCCCACTTTCGTTGCCCCAAGCTTTCTTTGGAATATTAAAAAGGATTATTTCAAAATTGATATGGTCCAATAAGAAGCCACGCGTAGCCGCAGCGACTCTGTCTAGGGAAAAAAAGCAGGGGGGGGGGGGGGGGGGGGTTAGCCTGTCCTGACTTCAAGAAATATTTCAGCGCAGTTGCACTTTCAAGGGTAATGGAATGGACAAAGGTGGGATGTAATAAGATGGATAAATATTGAAAATTCACTTAGTAATGTACATTTAGGTCAAGGTATTTGGAATCCACCAAGACATAGGATAGTGGGGGGAAGGGCACATGAAATTACACGGGTTACACTAAGAGAGTGGGATAGGTTGTTTAGGAATAATAAATGGGAATACAATTCCCCTTTGTTGTATTTAAAAAAATAACACTTTTTTTGTACCAGGTAGGAGTGAACTTTGGGGAAATTGGATTAAAAAAAGAGGAGGCACAGTTGAGAGATATTATTAAACAAGGAAAAATAGTCGTGTATCACGAGTTAAGTAATAATTCAGATTTAATGTCGATTGACGCATGGAGATACACTCAACTGAAACATTTTGTGGAGAGTCTTCCGCAACCAATCCGATGTGGAGAGGATTACACTGCATTAGAAAGAATATGCTTACGACCCTCAACTAGAAACAATATATCTCTCGTATATACAAAATGATGATTCATGAAGAAATTGTAATTGCCCCTCCTTGCGTCAAAAGATGGGAGGAGGAACTTGGAGTTCCTTGTAGTAATGTTAGAATTTAAAAAATGTTTTATTTAATGCACGGTTCGGTGCCGAATATTAATACAATAGAAGTAAATTACGGTATAAATGTATTTCAGGATGGTATTTGACCCCTCTTAAACTGAGTAGATTCCAAAAAGATAAGTCCCCGGAGTGCTGGCGAGGATGTGGAGCCATAGGTATGATGGCCCATATTTGGTGGGGTTGTCCTAAGATCAAAAAATATTGGCAACAAATTCTTGACCTAATTAAGATAATCACAGGGAAGACTATTCCGGAGGACCCTTGGACGATACTGTTTCATGGGACTGCTACCCCCATGAAGCAGTACAAGTCGTCATTAATTCCTATTCTTTTGAATGAGGCCAAAAACTTAATCCCTAAGAAATGGCTGGACCCGGAGAGTCCGTGGATAGGGGAATGGATTGCCAGAGTTAATATACAGCAAAAAATGGAAGGATTTGAGCCTCATGGGGAAGAAGGTGAAAAAGTCGAGGAAGGGGTGGGAAAGTGGGATGGCTGGGATACTTTTAGAGAGTCATGGAGATTTGTGGAAGAAATAACAAGATAAAGTGGGGTCATGAAGGCTCCTCTAGGTGTTCCACTCGTAAAATTAGACTTTTTTTTTTTTTGGAGATGTTAGTTTTCTAGGCAATTAGCCTGAAACACCCGGTATTCGATTGCAAGGCACGGACGGGGGGGGGAGTAAACTGGTTTTTGTCATGTGTTATGAAATGTATGTTATGAAAAATTTATAAATAATGATTTTTTTTTTAAAAGTATGCCTAGGGGTGTGTTTCTTACTGTGGGGGGGGGCGTGGCTGTCAGCTAGTGAATGCTGATCTCTGCTACAATCACAGGGAGCAGAGATCGGCATCACTAGTTGCTAGGCAGAACGGGGAGATGCTGTTTATTTCCGCATCTCCCCGTTCAGCCTTCCCGTGAGCATTCCCCCCCATGGATATGATCATTTTATATATAATGCACAATACTGGTAAAAGTTTATCTTAAATGTAATTGCAGGGTGGATATAAAATTAATGTTTTTTTTTTTTTTTTTAAATCAACATTTTTAATTTCTTTTTTTAGATTTTTATAAAATCAATTTTAATAAAAAGCTTTTGGTAGGGTTGCACCGATACCGATATCGGTGGCAATACTAAGCATTTGCATGAGTATCGGTACCTGAAAACGTAAATTCCCGCTGACAGATGAAATGTAAACAAAAGAATGCAGGCAGTCAGTTGTTAACCACTTCACAACCAGCCCATAGCCGAAAAACGGCTACAGGGTGGTTGCTTAACTCTGGGAGGGCGTCATATGACGTCCTTCCAGAATTCCCCTCTTGCGCTCCCCCTGGGGCGCGCACTTGAGAACATCCGTGATCTGGACCCGGCGGATCACGGATCATCGCGGCCGTTTACCACAGGATCGCTCCGTCAAATGACGGAGCGATCACATGTAAGCAAACCGGCGTCATTTGATGACGCCGGTTGTTCTCCCCTCGGGATCGGTGGCAGCAGTGCTGTGAGCGGGATCTGTAGTGCCCACAGCCTGCCCACGCAGTCACCACGGTTCCATCCATCCATGCTCAGCCATCCCTCCATACCCTGCAATACACAGCAATAGCCTGCAGTGTATTGCTGGGTATGGAGGGATGGCTGAGCATGGATGGATGGATACCCAGCAGTACTCTGCGATACCCAGCCTGTATGGCTGGGTATCGCAGAGTACTGCTGGGTATCCATCCATCCATGCTCAGCCATCCCTCCATACCCAGCAATACACTGCAGGCTATTGCTGTGTATTGCAGGGTATGGAGGGATGGCTGAGCATGGATGGATGGAACCGTGGTGACTGCGTGGGCAGGCTGTGGGCACTACAGATCCCGCTCACAGCACTGCTGCCACCGATCCCGAGGGGAGAACAACCGGCGTCATCAAATGACGCCGGTTTGCTTACATGTGATCGCTCCGTCATTTGACGGAGCGATCCTGTGGTAAACGGCCGCGATGATCCGTGATCCGCCGGGTCCAGATCACGGATGTTCTCAAGTGCGCGCCCCAGGGGGAGCGCAAGAGGGGAATTCTGGAAGGACGTCATATGACGCCCTCCCAGAGTTAAGCAACCACCCTGTAGCCGTTTTTCGGCTATGGGCTGGTTGTGAAGTGGTTAACAAGTGGTTAACAACTGACTGCCTGCCATACCATGCTATACTCTGCGATATTCTGCGATACCATGCAATGCTCGCTACGATCGAAGCCAGGATTGTTTTTTTATTTTATTTCAGGCTTTCCAGCCTAGGAGGTGAGATGTGGGGTCTTATTGACCCCATATCTCACTGTAAAGAGGACCGGTCATGCCATATTCCTATTACAAGGGATGTTTACATTCCTTGTAATAGGAATAAAAGTGATCAAAAAAAAATTTTTTGGGGGAAAAAAAGTGTCAAACTAAAATAAAGTAAAATGAACAATAAAAAAATAAAAATAAATTTAAAGCGCCCCTGCCCCCGTGTGCTCACATGCAGAAGCGAACGCATACGCAAGTCCCGCCCACATATGAAAACGGTGTTCAAACCACACATGTGAGGTATCGCTGCGAACGTTGGAGCGAGAACAATAATTTTGGCCCTAGACCTCCTTTGTAACTCAAAACATGTAACCAGTAAAAAAATTTAAAGCGCCGCCTATGGGGATTTTTTAAGTAGCGAAGTTTGGCGCCATTCCACGAGCGTCTGCAATTTTGAAGGGTGACATGTTAGGTATCTATTTACTCGGCGTAACTTCATCTTTCACATTATGCAAAAACATTGGGCTAATTTACAGTTTTGTTTTTTGTAAAGCACAAAACTTTTTTTCCCAAAAAAAATGCGTTCGAAAAATTGCTGTGCAAGTACTGTGCTAGATAAAAAGTTGCAACGACCGCCATTGTATTCTCTAGGGTCTTTGCTAAAAAAACATATATAATGTTTTAGGGTTCTATGTTATTTTCTAGCAAATAGATGATGATTTTTACATGTAGGAGAGAAATGTCAGAATTGGCCTGGGTGCTCCAGAACACCTGATGGTGAACCCTGCATGTTGGGCCTTTGTATGTGGCCACGCTGTGTAAAAGTCTCACACATGTGGTATCGCCATACTCGGGAGTAATAGCAGAATGTGTTTTGGGGTGTAATTTGTGCTATGCATATGCTGTGTGTGAGAAATAACCTGCTAATATGACAATTTTGTGAAAAAAAAAAAAGAAAAAAAAAATCTTGATTTTGCTAAGAATTGTGGGAAAAAATTACAACTTCAAAAAACTCACCATGCCTCTTTCCAAATACCTTGGAATGTCTTCTTTCCAAAAAGGGGTCATTTGGGGGGTATTTGTACTTTTCTGGCTTGTTAGGGTCTCAAGAAATGAGATAGGCCGTCAGTACTTCAGGTGTGATCAATTTTCAGATATTGGCACCATAGCTTGTGGACTCTATAACTTTCACAAAGACCAAATATACCCCAATTTGTACTTATTTTTACCAAGGATATGTAGCAGTATACATTTTGGCCAAAATTTATCAAGAAAAATTACAAAAATTTGCTAAATTTTATAACAGAAACAAAGAAAAATTCATTTTTTTAACGAATTTGCAGTCTTTTTTCTTTTATAGAGCAAAAAATAAAAAACCCAACAGTGATTAAATACCACCAAAAGAAAGCTCTATTTGTGTGAAAAAAAGGACAAAAATTTCATATGGGTACAGTGTTGTATGACTGAGTAATTGTCATTCAAAATGTGAGAGCACCGAAAGCTGAAAATTGGTCTGGTTATTAAGGGTGTTTAACCACTTTCCGACCGGCGCACGACGATGTACGTCCATTTTTTGAAGAGGGATATCTCGGTAACGGCAGCAGCTGCTGCCACAACCGAGGTATCCATCTCTTCAGGCGCCGGTCGGCTGTCCGATAATGGTGGTCATCGCGGCGGATTCGCCGTGAGATCACCGTTATCGGCGGCGGGAGAGGTGCCCCCCCCCCCCCTCCCGCCGCTCTCCCGCCGCTTACCGGAACCGTCGGCAGCGGCGGAGGCGATCGGGTCCTTTCTCCTCCTGTGTCTAGAGATGAGTGACGCTAAGATGGCCGCCACTCATCTCTATACCATAGGAGGGCGGAAGCGACGTCCAAAACGTCACTTCCGCCCATACCTCTTAACCGCTTCAATACAGGGCTTTTAAACACCCTTCCTTACCAGAGCACTTTTTGCGATTCGGCACTGCGTCGCTTTAACCACTACGCGCCCGCGCTATAGCCGAAAGACGGCTGCAGCGCGGACGCTCCCTGCCGGGAGGACGTCCCTGGACGTCCTCCTGTTTACTTCCCTAATGCGCGCTCCTGAGAGCGCGCATCGGGGAAGTTCTGTGCTGGCCGTGTCCGTAGGACACGGCCGGTCACATCTCGCTGTAAACGGCCAATCACAGCGGCCGTTTACAGCGAGATCGGCGTGTCCAATGAGAGATGATCTCATATGGAAACATATGAGATCATCTGTCAGCGCCGCTCTCTCTCCTCACACTGACAGCGTGTGAGAAGAGAGAGGATGAACGGCCAAGCGGCCGTAAGTAAAAAAAAAAAATAAATAAATAAATGTGCGATCTGTGCCCGCTGCCTGCTGCCCCCATCTGTCCCCCCCCCCCCCCCGCCCGCTGCCCCCATCTGTCCCCCCCCCCTGCCCGCTGCCTGCTGCCCCCATCTGTCCCCCCGCCGCCATCTGTCCCCATCTGTCACCCCGCTGCCATCTGTCACCCCACTGCCATCTGACACCCCGCTGCCATCTGACACCCTGCTGCCATCTGACACCCTGCTGCCATCTGACACCCTGCTGCCATCTGACACCCTGCTGCCATCTGTCCCCCCCCTGCCTGCTGCCATCTGTCCCCCCCCTGCCCGCTGCCATCTGTCCCCTCCCTGCCTGCTGCCCCCATCTGTCCCCCCCCCCGCCCGCTGTCCCCATCTGTCCCCCCGCTGCCATCTGTCCCCCCCCCTGCCCGCTGCCATCTGTCCCCCCCGCCCGCTGCCATCTGTCTGCCCGCTGCCACCTGTCCCCCCGCTGCCATCTGTCCCCCCCGCTGCCATCTGTCCCCCCCCTGCCCGCTGCCATCTGTCCCCATCTGTCCCCCCCCGCCCGCTGCCATCTGTCCCCATCTGTCCCCCCGCTGCCATCTGTCCCCCCGCTGCCATCTGCCCCCCCCCCTGCCCACTGCCATCTGTCCCCATCTGTCCCCCGCTGCCATCTGTCCCCCCCTGCCCACTGCCATCTGTCTTCATCTGTCCCCCCCTGCCCGCTGCCATCTGTCCTCATCTGTCCCCCCTGCCCGCTGCCATCTGTCCTCATCTGTCCCCCCTGCCCGCTGCCATCTGTCCCCCCTGCCATCTGTCCCCAGTGCACCTGTCCCCAGTGCCATGTATAAGTGCCACGTGTCATCAGTGCCACGTATCAGTGCCATCTGTCATCAGTGTCACGTGTCATCAATGCCATGTATCAGTGCCATCTGTCATCAGTGTCACGTGTCATCGGTGCCATGTATCAGTGCCATCTGTCATCAGTGTCACATATTAGTGCCATCTCTCATCAGTGCCACGTATTAGTGCCACATGATATCAGTGCCATCTGTCACCAGTGCCACATATTAGTGCCATCTGTCAGTGTCACGTGTCATCAGTGCCCCGTACTAGTGCCATCTGTCATCAGTGCCACATCAGTGTCGCGTGTCATCAGTGCCACGTATCAGTGCCATCTGTCATCAGTGCCACGTCAGTGTCACGTGTCATTGTCCTGGTGCTCCAGGGCCTTCAAAAGTGTACTAGGTAGTCAACAAGTTGGATGTGTAATTTCTGCTCCTAGAACACGTGATGGCTCTCCCTGCATGTTGGGCCTCTCTATGTGGCCAGGCTGTGTAAAAGTCCCACACATGTGGTATCGTAATACTCAGGAGGAGTAGCAAAATTTATTTTGGGGTGTCATTTGTGGTATACACATGCCATGTGAGAGAAATAACCTATTACAATGAAAATTTTGTGGAAAAAAATAAAAAATAAATTCATTTTACAAAGAATTGTGGGAAAAAAATGACAACATCAAAAACCTCACCACGCCTCTTACTAAATACCTTGGAATGTCTACTTTCAAAAAAGGGGTCATTTGGGGGGTATTTGTACTTTCCTGGCTTGTTCGGGTCACAAGAAATGAGATCGGCCACCAGTACATCAGATGTGATCAATTTTGTATAATTCGCACCACAGTTTGTAGAGTCTGTAACTTTCACAAAGACCAAATAATATCCACTTAATTTGGGTTATTTTTACCAAAGATATGTGGCAGTATAAATTGTGGCCAAAATTTATGAAGAAAAATTAATAATTTGCAAAATTTTATCACAGAAACAAAGAAAAATGCTTTTTTTTTCAAAATTTTCGGTCTATTTTCATTTATAGCGCAAAAAATAAAAAACCCAGAGGTGATCAAATACCACCAAAAGAAAGCTCTATTTGTGGGAAAAAAAGGACAAAAAATTCATTTGGGTTCAGTGTTGCATGACTGAGTAATTGTCATTCAAAGTGTGAGAGCACCAAAAGCTGAAAATTGGTCTGGGCAGGAAGGGTGTTTAAGTGCCCAGTAAGCAAGTGGTTAACTAACAATTGCGCGGTCGTGCGACGTTACACCCAAACAAAATTGACGTCCTTTTTTTCCCACAAATAGAGCTTTCTTTTGGTGGTATTTGATCGCCCCTGCGGTTTTTATTTTTTGCGCTATAAACAAAAGAAGAGCGACAATTTTGAAAAAAAACACAATATTTTTTACTTTTTGCTATAATAAATATCCAATTTTTTTAAAAAAAAACAATTTTTTTCCTCAGTTTAGGCCGATACGTATTCTTCTACATATTTTTGGTAAAAAAAAAAAAAATCGCAATAAGCGTATATTGATCGGTTTGCGCAAAAGTTATAGCGTCTACAAAATAGGGGATAGATTTATTTTTTTTTTTTTTATTTTTTTTTTTACTAGTAATGGCGGCGATTTGCGATTTTTTTTCGTGACTGCGACATTGCGGCGGACACTTCGGACACTTTTGACACATTTTTGGAACCATTCACATTTACACAGCGATCGTTGCTATAAAATTGCAATGATTACTGTGTAAATGTGACTGTCAGGGAAGGGGTTAACACTAGAGGGCGCTGGAGGGGTTAATGTGTGTCCCTAATAGGAGTGATTCTAACTGTAGGGGGAGGGAACTTAAGGGGAGGAGACCGATCATGTGATCCTCTGTACTGGGATCACATGATCGGTCTCCTCCCCGCTGACAGGACGTGGAGCTGTGTGTTTACACACACAGCTCCACGGTCCCGCCCGGTCCCGTTGTTTTAACGGGCAAACGCGGGTGCCCGGCAGACATCGCGGCCGCCGGGCACTCGCACCGGGTCCCGAGCGATGCCGCGGGCGCGCGCGCCGGCGGCGGGCGCGCCGGGCGGCGGGCGCGCGCGCGCGCCCCCCAGGCGGCCGGGAATCCGAGGACGTCATATGACGCCCACCCAGGATGGTAGATCCACCTTGTGGGCGTCATATGACTATGGGCGGGTATTGAACTGGTTAAAGAGGAATTTTCAAATGTCATTTTTTTTAAATGACATTTTTTTTTTTTTTCATTGAAGTCCAAATATGAGATCTGAGGACTTTTTGACCCCAGATCTCATATTTAAGAGACCTGTCATGCTTTTTTCTATTACAAGGAATGTTTACATTCCTTGTAATAGGAATACAAGTGAGCCAATTATTTTTTTTTAAAAACAGTGTAAAAATAAATAAAATCAAGAAAAATAAATAAGAAAAACAAAAAAAAAATTTTTTTAAAGCGCCCCGTCCCGACGAGCTCGTGCGCAGAAGCGAACGCATACATGAGTAGCGCCCGCATATGAAAACGGTGGTCAAACCACACATGTGAGGTATCGCCGTGATCGGTAGAGCGAGAGCAATAATTATAGCCGTAGACCTCCTCTAACGCAAAATATGCAACCTGTAGAATTTTTTAAACGTCGCCTATGGAGATTTTTGAGGGTAAAAGTTTGATGCCATTCCACGAGCGGGCGCAATTTTGAAGCGTGACATGTTAGGTATCAATTTACTCGGCGTAACATTATCTTTCACAATATATAAAAAAATTGGACTAAATTTACTGTTGTCTTATTTCTTTATTCAAAAAAGTGAATTTTTTCCAAAAAAAGTGCGCTTGCAAGACCGCTGCGCAAATACGGTGTGAAAAAAAGTATTGCAACGACCGCCATTTTATTCTCTAGGGTGTTTGAAAAAAAAACAATATATAATGTTTGGGGGTTCTAAGTTTTTTTCTAGCAAAAAAAACTGTTTTAAACATGTAAACACCTAAAATCCAAAACGAGGCTGGTCTTAAAGTGGTTAAGTGCCCAGTGGTCAACTTTAGTATAAACATTGTAACAATTTGTCAATGAAATAGACTGTGTGTAAAAGTGAAACATTTTTAACTACTTCAATACTTTGATTGTATGATAATATAGGTGTCCAAGTAGGAACTGTATGTAGTACCTTTGAACCCTATGACTCATATACCGCTGTACATGGAGTCTAACATTGTATTGTTCTTTTTTTTTTCTTTTATATGTTAATAAAACAATTAATTTTATCATATCTTTATGAAACTGTTTCTTTTGCGTTTGTACGATAGACAGTCCCGAATCTCCAATAATTTTTCTATTGTATACTAAACTGGGATGATAGTACAATATCAATGTAAAAATCTTAGGAGAACATTCCAGCCTAGCGAGCCTTGAAAATTACTTCAATACAGGGCATTTATACACCCAGACCAATTTTTAGCTTTCAGAGCTCTCACACTTTGAATGCCAATTACTCTGTCATGCAAGACTGTACCCAAACAACATCTTTATAATTTTTTTTCATACAAATAGAACTTTCTTTTGGTGGTATTTAACCACAGTTTTTTTTTTTTTTTTTTGCGACATAAGTGAAAAAAAAAGAGCGAAAATTTTGAAAAAAAAAAAAAACGTTTTTTGTTTCTATGATAAAATTTTGCAAATACCGTATTTATCGGCATATAACACACCCTGATTTTAAGAGGGAAGTTTCAAGAAAAAAAAAAAAAACTTTTCACAGCACACGGACCCCCTGCACAGAACACTGACCCTGGGACAGCGCTGCCAGCATACCTTTAGGGGTTGAGAAGCTCCTCCTGTGTCACCATCAGTGTAGATGGGGGGCTTCTGTGTGCCTCAATTAAAGCAGCTCTCGTGGACCTGGTCATGTGACTCCCCTCTGCTGGTTCATTCACGCTCGCCTCCTCCAATCGAAAGCTACAATCGAGGAGGAGTGTGTGACGGAACGTCCCTACACTCCTCTTGAGTGCGGTCATATATAACTTCCTTCAAGTCTGGATATAGATATCAGATATTCCAACCGCCCCCAAGCACTAAAACGAGACGACACTTGCTTTAGTTGCTCAACATGGACTGACGATTTATTACCAAACCAAACTGACATTTATATAGCAGGAGAAGAGGGGATCCCCCCTCCTGTTCGTATTACTCTAACAATACACCTGTAACAACTTAACATAAACTAATTAACTAATCACTTTAAGCAGCCGATGTGACTCATCAGGATTTCACTACAAGTCAGACTTCTTGTCACCGAGATAAACACAGTTGATTATAAATTATCATAATTACAACCACACAACATTTCATCACAATAGCAGGAGACCACCAGTAACAGACGGAGCGTCTACCACATTGTACAGAGGACAATGTGATCAGCCATCTCAATTAACATATTGAGTTCATGACATTAGCATCTGACGGTGTGTGTCCCAACAGCATGACACACACACATTATACAGTGGTGTGAAAAAGTGTTTGCCCCCTTCCTCATTTCCTGTTCCTTTGCATGTTTGTCACACTTAAGTGTTTCGGAACATCAAACCAATTTAAACAATAGTCAAGGACAACACAAGTAAACACAAAATGCAATTTGTAAATGAAGGTGTTTATTATTAAAGGTGAAAAAAAATCCAAACCATCATGGCCCTGTGTGAAAAAGTGATTGCCCCCTAAACCTAATAACTGGTTGGGCCACCCTTAGCAGCAACAACTGCAACCAAGCGTTTGCGATAACGTGCAATGAGGCTTTTACAGCGTCCTGGAGGAATTTTGGCCCACTCATCTTTGCAGAATTGTCCTAATTCAGTTACATTAGAGGGTTTTCGAGCATGAACGGCCTTTTTAAGGTCATACCACAACATCTCAATAGGATTGAGGTCAGGACTTTGGCTAGGCCACTCCAAAGTCTTCATTTTGTTTTTCTTCAGCCATACGGTGGTGGATATAAACACCACCATAACACACATTTGTGTGTGTATATATTACACACACAAATTATATATACACACACATACATACATATATATATATATATATATATATATATATATATATATATATATATATATATATATATATATATATATATATATATATACATATACACATATACACACATATATATATATACACATACACACACACACACATACACACACACACACACACATATACTCAACTACACTGCAAAAAATTACTTTAATGAATTAAAAAAAAAAAAAAAATAAATAAATAAACCAGTAAATTTAGCCCATTTTTTTTTTGTATAATGTACACTCCAAAATGTATGATCGAATCGGTTTCGATATCGCTGTTTTACTAACCTGACAGCTTATTATTCTAAATAGGAAACCTTTGTTTTGTTTGCAAGAATTAAATATTCCAACTACCAGCAAGAATAAGCCCCCCCCGCCGGGAGCTGATCAATCCCCAGGACAATGAAATCTGGCCTGGACCTGGTGATCGCCCCTGACGAATGATATCCTTCCCATGTCGTCTAACTGTAAAACACTGACAGGGGGAAGTGATGTCATCTCTCCTCGTGTCAGTCTCTTCGTTCCAGACCGAGAGGAGAGAGCATCAACACTGACACTGGGTCACGTAGGCACACATTTCCCCCCCCCCCCTGATCACCCCACCAGTCAACCCCTTCACCACCTGTCACTGTGTCACCCAGTACAGTAATCATATTTTTTTGATCGCTGTACTAGTGTCAAAATCAGTATTAGTGACAAAAATCAGTGTTATGGTAATTAGTCTTAGGCTCAGAAGAGGAAGTCACTCATCTGTCAGATTCAGGCTCAGAATTTGATCCTGTAGACTACAGCGGCACCCTGACAGATAGCAGGGACCACAACTCTGTCGTCAAAGCTAAGGGCAGGCGTACCAGACCCCGATCTTCTTCTGCTGTTGTTGTTGAGGTGCAAGAACCGCATGGAGCAGAGAGCCAGTACTAGCGCCGCTATTCCTTCTGGTGAACTGGCAAGCACCAGCGGTCTAGTACATCCTGGTCATACATCCAGCACTGCAGTAACACATATGGTGACGTGGCGAGTCCCATAAGTGCAGTTCAAGCTGGCAAACACAAGTAGTGTCCTGCTGCCACCAAGAAGACAAACACAGGCCCATCAAGCCCATAGTGCCCTTCCTGCTGCTTTTGCCAATCCTAATTGGGAACCCACCACTTCTGCAGCACCCGTACTTCCCCCATTCACTGGCCAACCCGGAATTCAGGTGTAAAAACAGTTGATTTTTATTCGCTTTTTTTTTCTGAAGATCTCTATAGATCTATTGTGGACGAAAGCAATTTGTATGCTGGTCAATTCATCGCCGCTAATCCCCAGCTGACCCTTGCCAGACATTGGAGACCAATTATGGTTTCCGAATTTAAGACCTTTCTGGGCCTAACCAAAAAGAGTGAGTTGCAGTCATATTGGTCCACTGACCCAATTCACCATACGCCCGTGTTCTCTGCCTCCATGACCAGGACACGATATGAGCAGATCTTGCGGGTCATGCACTTCAGCGACAATGAACTCGATCGTCTTCGGGGTGACCCTGGATTTGATTGGCTCTACAAAATTCGGCCCCTCGTAAACCACTTCAACCGTTTTGCAGCCTTGTTTACTCCTGATCAAGTTGTCTGCGTTGAGTGCCTGATTAAGTTTTCTGGCCGCTTGTCTATCAAAAGATGTTTAACCACTTCAATACAGGGCACTTAAACACCTTCCTGCCCAGACCAATTTTCAGCTTTCAGCGCTTTCGCACTTTGAATGATAATTGCGCGGTCATGCTACACTGTACCCAAATGAAATTTTTATCATTTTTTTCCCACAAATAGAGCATTCTTTTGGTGGTATTTGATCACCTCTACGGTTTTTATTTTTTGCTAAACAAATAAAAAGAAAAAAAAGACCAAAAATTTTGAAAAAAATATTTTTTTTTTTTGTTTGTTTCAAAACTTTGTAAATAAGTAAGTTTTCTCCTTCACTGATGGGGCTGCACTGATGGGCACCGATGAGGTGGCATTGATGGGCACTGATAGGTGGCACAAATTGGCACCGATAGCTGGCATGGATAGGCGGCACAGATGGGCATGGATATATACGGCACAGATGGGCATGGATATACGGCACAGATGGGCATGGATAGGAACTGATTGGCATCCATCAATACAAAACAATGCTGCCTATCAGTGCTAAACAATAATGCATGCCAATCAGTGATGCCCATTGTGGGCACTGATTGGCATCCATTGTGGGCACTGTGTCATCCCTGGTGGTCTAGGGTGGCATACCTTGTGCTGGGCATCCCTGGTGGTCCAGTGTGGGCATCCTCGGGGGGGCTGCGCTGATAATCGCTCAGCACAGACCCACCCTGTCAGAGGAGCAGCCTATCGGCTCTCCTCTAGTCGCGTCTGACAGACGAGAGTGAGGAAAAGCCGATTACCGGCTCTTCCCATTTATACTGTTATCAGCCGTGATTGGACACGGCTGATCACGTGGTAAAGAGTCTCCGTCAGAGACTCTTTACCAAGATCGTAGTTGCGGGGTGTCAGACTGACACCCCGCAACAATCGCCGCGATGCGCGCCCCCGGGGGCGCACAGCGGCTCAAAATCCTGAGGATTTCATATGACGTCCGGTCAGGATTTAACAACCACTTTGCCGACGTCTATTCACAATGGGCGGCAAGTGGTTAAGCTCTGTGACAGGGCCACAGGCTATACATATAGTTTTATGGTTTACGAGGGAAGAGATAGTCACATAGAGCCGGAGAACTGCCCAGACTACATAGGGAGCGCTGGTAAGATAGTGTGGGACTTGGTGTCACCCTTATTTGGAAAGGGGTACCACTTGTACATGGACAACTATTACATGGAGCGTGGCACTTTTTAGTCACCTTTTTGGATTATGGAATTGGCACATGTGGCACCGTGCGATCTAATCGACGGGGCTTCCCCCAACGGCTTGTAGAATCCGGACTTAGATGGGGTGAGAGCCTGCTTGAGGTGTAATAATTTGTTAGCAGTGAAGCGGAGGGATACACAGAATGTTTTCGTTCTGTCCTAGCTTCACGCAGACATGGCAGTCCAAATTCCTACAGCGACTGGTGTTGTGGAGAAACCCCTCTGTGTCCACGAATACAACCTTAACATGGGAGGGGTAGACCTCAATGACCAGTTGTTAGTGCCGTACATAATTGCCCGTAAGGCCAGATGCGGGTAAAATTTCAATTGGCTTTGCTTAACGCTCATGTGCTATACAGAGCTATACAGATCCTTCCTTAAATTCCAGAAGAGATCATCAGAGCCCTCCTGTTTCCAGACGGTGCTCTTGCTCAACTTCCCAATCCAAATGCAGTGAGCCGGCTGCATGAGAGGCATTTTCCTTTTGGCCTGCCTGGTACGTTTCTGCAGAAATGCAGATTTAGGCGTGACACACGCTTTCTTTGTCCCTCCTGTCCTGACCAACCTGGTCTCTGCATTGGTGAATGTTTCAAACGCTATCACACACTAGTGGATTTTTAGTGCAAGGTACAGCACCACACAGTCCTAGGCACACTAACACAGGGTCTCAGGGTATCGAAACATGTGATGGCCATCACATTTTGAGAGACCCTAATCTGCAACATTCAGTTTTTATAAAAAGTGAAAAAAAAAATTAAACACAAAAAAATATATAAAATAAAAAATCCAAAAATAGTTGTATTTTCTCTCTCTCGTTTTATTGTATTTGCTTTGCATGTATGGTATGTTATACTGTAATGTTTGTTTTATTGTTAACCATCATTTTCTTAGCAGGTACACCATTTAGCTGCATCACAGGTTTATTTATCTTGACAGCAACAGCGTTTGCTCCCATGATACGTAAAGCCATGACTCCAGAGCTGTCAGAGGTGATTTCACCATACAGTTAAAAAATGATGCATCATTAGAAGTGGGTGGATGAAGGGTGGTATTCTAATGGCGGGCATACCCACCCATCAATCTCTTTTTTTCGTTCAGCCCACAGGCTGCATGAAAAAAAGCACATTACAATGTATGACCAACAAGGACCAGCAATGTACTGGTATGTTGCTGGATTTTGAGTGGTTATACCAGAATGATGCCTGCTGGTTTAGGTATCATCTTGGTATCATTCTCGTCAGCCAGCGGTCGGTTTTCATATAAAAGCAATCCTAGCGGCTAATTAGCCTGTAGACTGCTTTTATAAGCAGTGGGAGGGAACATCCCCCCCTACTCCCTCCCACCATCTTCCATGGTTTTCTCAGGCTCACCTGTCCCAACAGGGAACCCGAGAATGCAGCCGGTGGTTCAGCCAGCTGACCATAGAGCTGATCAGAGACTAGAACAGCTCCAATCATCTCTATGGCCTAAGAACGCGTAAGCTACAAGCATTTTATAACTTAGATTTTGCCAGATATAAACAGCACCATTGTGAAATTGGCAAAGCATTTTATCACACCAATCTTGGTGTGGTCAGATGCTTTGAGGGCAGGAGGAGAGATCTAGGGTCTAATAGACCCCAATTTTTTATTTTTGAAAAAGAGTACCTGTCACTACCTATTGCCATCATAGGGAATATTTACATTCCCTGAGATAACAATAAAAAAAAAAAAAGGCACCCCTGCCCCGCGCTCACGCACAAAGGCGAACACAAGCGTTGGTCTGGTATAACGGCGAAGGTAAGATCAAGGGCAGTAATTTTAGCAGTAGACCTCTGTAGATCTAAAATGGTAACCTGTAAAGGCTTTTAAAATGTATGTAGTTTGTCGCCACTGCACGTTTGTGTGAAATTTTAAAGCATGTCGTGTTTGGTATCCAAGTACTCGGCATAAGATCATCTTTTTTATTTCAAACATTTGGGCAATATAGTGCGTTTTAGTGCATTAAAAGTCAAAGAAAAAAAAATGGAGTTAGTACTTACAGGTAACTCCTTTTCCAGTGGTCTTCCAGGACAGCCCTTGAGAGATGGGAGTCCCTCCCATCGACCCAGGAAACACATTGCCAACTAGTTCAAAAGGCAGTCCCTCAGGTCCCTGGTCAGTCATGCACCAAGAACCGAAGGATGGAACTGTAAAACATATAAATCACAACAGGTAATAAACGTTAGTACATCAACATGTAATAAAAAGGGTGGGATCGTGCTGTCCTGGAAGGCCACTGGAAAAGGAGTTACCGGTAAGTACTAACTCCAGTTTTCCCAAGTGTTCTTCCAGGACAGCCCTTGAGAGGATCCCCACGTACTCACCAGATTAGGGGGGGAACCACGGCTTGGAGGACTTGCCTCCCAAAAGCCTGATCCTGACTAGACATTAAGTCCAGTCGATAATGCATTGTAAAGGTGGAAAAGCTTGACCACGTGGCTGTTTTACATATTTGCTCCGGGGTGGCACCAGCTCTTTCTGCCCAGGATGCCGATAATGCCCTTGTGGAATGGGCTTGAATACCCCCAGTAAGCTCTTTGTTCAAAGCTTTATACCCCTCTGATATAGCTAGCCTAATCCACCTAGCTATGGTTACTTTCAAAGCTTTTTGCCCCTTACGCTGCCCGGAAAAAAGGACAAAAAGGGAATCAGAGATTCTGAATGTATCTGTTACCCTTAAGTAATCCAAGATACACCTCCTTATGTTTAACAAATGAAAACATTCCTTCTCATTTGATGCGTTCTGACAAAAAGATGGTAAGACAATATCCTGTGACCTATGGAAACTAGATGCTACCTTTGGTAAGAACCCAGGGTCTGTCTTTAGGATGACTCGGTGCTCTAGACCATGGGTCTTCAAACTATGGCCCTCCAGTTGTTCAAGAACTACAATTCCCATCATGCCTAGTCATGTCTGTGAATGTCAGAGTTTTACAATGCCTCATGGGACGGGTAGTTTCGCAACAGCTGGAGGGCCGTAGTTTGAGGATCCCTGCTCTAGACTCTGCAAAAAAGGTTCTCTGATGGAAAGGGCTTGGATTTCACTGACCCTACGGGCTGAAGTAATTGCCACCAGCAGAACTGTCTTAAGAGTACTTAGTCTTTCGACGAAAACTCTTGCACGTAGGCGACAGTTGAGACCTCTATTGGAAGTTCTAAGAGCAGCAAATATCAAGTATAGTTGGGGGTTCCCGTCATCATTGGTAGTAACTCGAGCCGGGAGGACCGTTCGGATGAAATATGTGGACGAACTCCAGCATTTTTGCCAGGCCCTGGGGGTGGTGGCCCCCATTATTGTCCCTTAAAGATCTTTAAAGAAGGAAAGAGATCGACAGGACTCTATCATAACTCATAACTTTTTTTTTTTTTTTTTTCCCTTGATGCTGGTGGTGTTTAACTGTTTAATTGATGAAAAAGTGGGTGATGGCTGGGGGGGGGGGACGGGGCGGGAGTGTGGGGGAGGGAGATGGGGGGAGGGTCGGAGGGGTTGTCCGGTGGTGGTGGGGTCTAGGTGCCTTCGGGCTGGGTCCCCCCCCCCCCCCTCTTTCTTGGGAGAGGGGGGGGGGGGACCCAGGCAGTTCCGCGACGGCGGAGCCACACCCCGACAAGTAAGGCGGTCAGGGGGTTCTTTGGCAGAATGCCCCGAGGATCGCATAGGGTCGGAGTTCGACCGGGAGGGAGGGGGGGGAGGAGGGAGGAGGGGGGAAGGGGGGAGGAGGGTTGGGGTGGGGGGAGGAGGGGCCTTGCAGTAACAAATTCAAAGAAAAGAGGTGAAATAATCCAGAGCAGGAGTCAGCTTGTATGGGAAAGATCCAAAATGTTGAATTAAAGCTCCTTACCTACAATGTGAGAGGGATGAACTCCCCTATTAAGAGATTGAAAATAACAAAAGAGCTCCAGAGGTCGCAAGCGGCAATTGTATTTCTGCAGGAAACACATCTTAGCCGCGGAGGTAACACTAAAATCTACTCCCATAATTTCCCGACCTGGTACTATGGTGACTCCCCGGTTAGGGGTTCAAAGGGGGTAGCAATAGGCTTTTCAAATACCACTAAATTTACAGTAAATGAAAGACTGGAGGACCCGGAAGGCAGATATCTTTTCTTGAAGGGTAGGATGGGGGAAAGTTATTTTACCTTGGCTAACGTATACTGCCCCAACACCAAGACAGTTAAATTCCTGAGTAGTGTGTTATGTCGTCTGTCAAGGTTCAAGAGGGGAGCGGTTATCCTGGGGGGGGACCTCAATTTGGGTTTAGATCCTCTTTATGATACCACGTCCAGGTCACGGGGAGTAAACGGGGTTCAATTGAAAAAACTCGAACAAAGATTATTTCAAAATCAGTTGGTTGATATCTGGAGGGTGATGCACCCAAAAGAAAGGGATTTTACTTTTTTCTCTCCCGTGCATGGTACTCACTCACGCTTGGACTATTTCCTCTTGGACCATAATTTGATAGAGAATGTCCTCGCATCACAGATTGAAATCACAACACTGTCGGATCATGCCCCGGTTTCTGTGACGCTGAGGATCCCCGAACTCCCTAGACATCCGTTCTCTTGGCGACTGAATGAGACTATGGTCTTCGACGCTGAGATTTCAGAGAAAATAAAAAAGGAAATTGAATGGTTCTTCACAGTTAATGATACAGGCGATATTACAGCAGCGACACTTTGGGAGGCCCATAAGGCTTATATAAGAGGGATCCTCATCGCGATAGGAACCGGGAAAAAAAAAGAAAAACAGGCTTTGATCCGGGGGCTGACGGAGGAGGTACAGGGGCTAGAAAAGGAACATAAAGGGGAAGGAGACTCAAAACAAGAGATATTCCATAAGTTGATCAATAAGAGAGAAGAACTAAAGGCGATACTTGAACTCGAGGCCAGGGCTGGGTATCATAAAATTAATAGAGATAAACATTTGGGAGGAAATAGGTCGGGAAAATATTTAGCAAACATGCTCAAAAAAAAGAGAGAAATAAACTATATAGAAAAAATTCAAAATAAACAGGGTAAGATGGTAAATTCCACTAAGGAAATATCGGAAGTATTTAGGATATATTACGAAGGTCTTTATGATGTAAGACAGAGGGGACAGCACACTTTGGAGACTGGAGAGGATGGAAAAGAATTCTTGAAAAACAGTACACTCCCGCTACTTACAGAGATTGACAGAGATAGCATGGATAAACCAATCACGGAGGCTGAAATTCTTTCTGCCATACGGGATACCCCGGGGGGTAAAAGCCCGGGCCCCGACGGGTATACGATAGCCTATTATAAAAGATATAAAGACATCCTAGTCCCCAAACTCTGTAATCTCTGGAACCAGCTGGGTTTGGAATGTATTCTGGGGGCGGAGTCTCTTCGGGCTTCAATTACTCTTATATTGAAGGAGGACAAAGACAGAACACTGTGCTCGAGCTATCGCCCGATAGCATTGTTAAACACAGACACAAAACTTTTCGCAAAAGTCTTGGCCAACCGACTCAGGGAGAGGATGACCGTGCTGGTCCACCCGGACCAGGTCGGGTTCATCTCAGGGAGGGAAGGTCGGGACAACGGGGTGCGCTCTGTGTTGCTTGTTCACGCGGCCGAACAATCGGGGATCCCCAGTCTACTCCTGTCAATCGACGCCGAGAAGGCGTTTGACAGGGTAGACTGGGGATTCATGATGCAAACATTAGAAGTCATGGGACTGGGCCCAAGAATGCTTAAATGGATCAAAATGCTATACAATTGGCCCCAAGCATCGGTAAATGTAAATGGATTCTCTTCAGAACCCTTCACAATGAGAAACGGCACGCGTCAGGGGTGCCCTTTGTCACCCCTATTGTTCGTCTTGTCCCTGGAGCCCCTCCTATCCCGGATACGTAAAAATCCTGATATAACCGGGATCAGAGTTGGTGGGGAGGAGCACAAGTTAGCCGCATTTGCGGACGACGTGCTCTTCTACATCTCGAATCCACGGATCACTCTCCCAATTTTGATCTCCACCTTAAAAACGTACGGGGCAGTCTCAAACTTGAAAATCAACGTAAACAAATCAGAAATCTTGAATATTAATATAAAAAAAGAGGAAGCCAAGCTACTCACGGAGGAATTTAACTTTCCCTGGAGAGAAGATATTAGATACCTGGGGATCCGGCTGACTGTATCTGCAAAAAAAATCTTCCTAATCAACTATTTACCATTACTTGACAAAATTAGAAAAGAATGTAGATCAATGTCCTTCAGACCTCTTTCCTGGATCGGTCGGGTCAACGCAGTGAAGATGTTTCTGGCCCCTAAGATCAATTACATATTCCAGATGCTCCCAGTAGCGATTCCTAAAGAGTTTTTTAAAACATTAAAACAAATCATTTCTAAATTCATCTGGTCAAATAAGAAACCGCGGCTCGCACCTGGAATATTGACTAGGGGGAAGCAGCAGGGGGGGCTATCCGTCCCAGATTTCGAAAAATACTTCAAGGCTATAGCACTGTCACGAATAATGGAATGGGTCAAGATAGATAATGAAAAGAGGTGGGTAAACATAGAAAATATTATTAGCAATAGAAACCTAGGACACGACATATGGAATCCACCTAAGTTTAGGCCACTAGGAAATAGCGCACACGGGATAACACGGGTCACGTTAGACATATGGGATAATATATATAAAAAAAAGAAATGGAAATTCAACTCTTCGTTGATATATTTAAAAGAGAATCTACTTTTTGAGCCAGGGAGACACGAGGGAGGTGGGAATTGGATCAAAGATAAAAATGCACAGGTGAAAGATATAATTAAAAACGGGAAATTATGCACATATCACGAACTTCTCACGAACACGAATTTGATGCTGATTGATTTCTGGAAATACGCCCAACTGAAGCATTTCTTAGGGAGCCTTCCTAGTCCGATTCGCCATGTTAATGAATACACTTCGCTGGAACGGCTTAGCCTCCGCGACAGCACAAAAAATAATATTTCTAGAATTTATAAAATCTTAAATGAGGACAATGATGCACTACCATATATTAAAAAGTGGGAGGAAGAAACAGGAGTACTCTGTAACAAGTCGAGGGTAGAAAATATGTTACGAATAATACATAGCTCATCTTTTTCAATAAAATCAGTGGAAACAAATTATAAATGCCTTACTGGGTGGTACTTAACACCGGACAGACTTAGTAAGATCCAGGGGGGTGCGTCCCCGGAGTGTTGGAGGGGATGTAAGATAAGGGGCTCGATGTCCCACATCTGGTGGGACTGTCCAGCCATCAAAAAATATTGGGACGGGGTCCGGGAGTTAATAACTACTGTAACGGGGGTAGGCGTCCCAAGGGATCCCTGGACGTGTCTGTTCCATGCCACCGCGACCCCTTCAAGACAATATATGGCCTCGCTGACCCCGGCTTTGCTTAATGTAGCGAAAGATTTAATACCAAAGAGATGGCGAGAAGCGGAGGCCCCGACTTTGCGGGACTGGATATTGGGGGTCAATGCTTTACAGAGGGTGGAAGGGACGGGACCAACCGGGGAAGAGGGGGAGGGTCAACCCGAGACAGAAAACAAGTGGACAGACTGGAATAATTTTAAGGATTCCTGGAGGTATTTCCTGGAGTTGACGAGTTGATTCTTCCCTCACACATTGTAGTCGGAGCAACACAGCGATAAAAAGGAAAGAGAGGGAGAAAAAAAAAAAAAAAAAAAAAAAGAAAAAAGAGAAAGATAAAAAAGGATAAAAATACTAACCTCGAAGACCACCAAGGCAAGGCGGGGGGGGGGGGATTTATGATGGGATGAAATGTATAAAATGAAGAATGACTTAATGATGTTTGTATATGAAAAGTGTTTGATAAAATAAAGAGTTATAAAAAAAAAAAAGAGTAATTAGTCTTAGAGAGGCTTCGGAGATGTGCTAAAAGCTTTCTTAGGGTCACCGTTTGAGCCCAACTGCAAGATCCCAGGATGGAGCTCTGTTGAGTCTAATTGGTTTAAGTCTAGAGACTGCCTTACAGAATCTAGAGATAAAAGGATCTTCATGTAACCGTTTGTCTAGATATACACTTAAGGCACCTTAATAGTACTAAGGTTTAGCCCCTTGTCTATCCCCTCCTGAAGAAATTGAAGGATATTAGCAATATCCATGTTTTTCTCCCTACTGCTATTCAGCCAGCTATTAAATGTCCTCCAGACTTTCTTGTAAATAGCTCTGGTAACTGGCTTGCGACTCTGAAGTAAAGTCGCAATTACCCCATCTGTCAGACCCTTACTCCTCAAAATTTCCTCTTCAGTAACCACGCTGAAAGACTCAGCATGGCCACCTGTGGATGAAAAAGAGGTCCCTGCGACAGGAGATCCTGTCTGTAGGGAAGCCTCAGAGGAGGATGGTATGTTAACTGTAGCAACGTTGTGAACCACGGTCTCCTGGGCCAAAATGGTGCTACCAAAATCAAAAAGTTTTCCTCTGCTAGAAATTTTGCTAGAACCCTCGGGATGAGGTGAAGAGGGGGAAACGCATACGCCAGGCTGAAAGTCCATGGAGTCTGTAAAGCATCTACTGCCAAGGGCTGATCTCCTGGGCGTTGCGAGCAAAAATTGGGAACTTTTGCATTCTCTCTGTTTGCAAAGAAGTCCACTACTGGATTTCCCCATTGAGCTGTTATGAGACTGAATACTTCTGGGTGCAGAGACCATTCTTGATTCGAAACCCGTTGTCAACTCAAGAAGTCCGCAGTGTTGTTCAGCTCCCCTTTCAGATGCATTGCATTTGACCCCAGATTTGATTCAGCCCACTGAAATATGTGTCTGGCCTTACATTAAACGAGGACTTCAGGTACCTCCCTGTTTGTTTATATATGCTACAGCCGTCATATTGTCTGAGCAGACTTGTAGATGGTGACCCTGAATTGTGGTCTGAAAAGCTAACACAGCTCTGAGGATTGCTGTTGGCTCCTTCCAATTTGAGGAGAAACCTTTCTCCTCTGAGGTCCAACTGCCCTGTGTCCACTCTGAGTCGAGATGGGCTCCCCAGCCCCAACTGCTCGCGTCCGTGGTCAGTGTGGACGTGATAGGAAGGACCCAGAGAACCCCTTTGTTCAAGTTCTCTTTGTTCTTCCACCACCAGAGAGAGCGTTTTATCCTTGAGGGGATCGTGACCTCTTCCTCCAGACCTCTGTCCTTTACGTGTTCCAACAAGAACCACTGCAGGTCCCTTTGGTGGAACCTGGTCTATTGTATGGCCGGGATGGCTGCTGTCATAAGACCTAACACTGACATCACCTCTCTTACCGTACATTTGCTGCTTTGAAGAAAAGATATTCTCTGCCACAGATTCAATATCTTTTCTTCCGGCAGGATTATTTTTTGGACTACAGACAGGATCTTGTAACCTAAGTACAGGATTTCCTGTGTTGGGGTAGTTTTGGATTTTTCCTGACTGATAATCCACCCCAATCGACAGGCTGAGCTGTGTCAACTCTAAGTCCTGAGACAGCCGACTCGGAGTTAGCTGTAAAAAACAGAAGGTCGTCCAGATAGGGAATAATCAAGACTGACTGGAGTCTTAGCGGAACTAGTGCCTCCCCTAGAACTTTGGTAAAGATTCTCGGGGAGGACGACAGTCAAGGGAAGTGTTCTGCACTGAAAATGATAAACTTTTGCATCTATCTGCACCGCCATCCGAAGAAATTTCTGGCATTCCTTCCTTATTGGGATATGCAGATAGGCGTCCCTTAAATCCAGGGTAACCATAAACACTTCTTTCTGAAGAAGATTCCTTATTCAATAAATGGACTCCATCCGAAATTTTTTGTAACGGATGGAGAGATTCAGAGGTCGGAGGTTCATAATTAGTCTGAACCTTCCCGACGGCTTTTTTACCACAAAAATGTGAGTAAAAACCGTCCCCCTGTTCCTGAATAGGGACTGGTGTCAATACTTCTTGATCCACCATCTCCCCTATTAGTAATGGCAAGGCCCTGGCCTTTTCTGAGTGACTTGGAAGTTTTGTCACCAAAATATTTGAGGGTGGGCTGCTGTGGAACTCCAGCGCATAACCTCTTCTTATTATATTTAAGACAAACTCGTTTGAGGTTGTCTTTTCCCACTATGGAAGAAAATTGCTCAATCTTCCCCCCACAGGGACCCTGATGTCACTGGGGCTTGGGGTTTTGATTGGGGCGGTTAAAAAAAAAAAAAAAAAAAAAAAAAAAAAGTAAGCCCCTTTTTTCCTTTCCCTTTTTGTCCCATCCAATGCTTTTTGGGCTTGAACTCCTTTTCTGATTTGGATGGTTCCTTAGAGGGACGAAAAAAATTTCTTTAAAAATTTTTCTTTTTTGTGGGAAAGGTTTTCTTTTTGGCCGCCGTCCTTTCTAAGGCGGTATCCAACTCAGGCCCAAAGACTACGTCTCCTGTAAAAGGGACACTGCACAGGCGAGTTTTAGATGCCATGTCTCCCCCCCAAGTTTTCATCCATACTGATCTCCTAGCTGCGACTGAAAGTGCTTCTGACTTAGCCGCAAATTTTACGGAATCAGTGGCTGCGTCCGAGATGAAACTCGTGGCCTTAAACAGCATAGGGAAGGTTTTTAAGAGCTCCCCCCTAGGAGTGCCTGCTTACAGGTGGTCCTGTAATTGAGACAACCAAAACTCCAGGTTTCTAGCCACACAAGACTTGGCTAGAGCTGGTTTCAAGCCTGCCATAGGAGGCATCCCAGGCCCTCTTCAAGACTATGTCTGTTTTTCTATCCATTGGGTCCTTTAAATGACCCATATCCCCAAAAGCCAGATCAGACTGCTTTGAGACTTTGGACAGAGGGGCGTCTAGTTTAGGATTTTTATTCCAGACCGCCTCTGGGCTCTCATTAAAAGGAAACCTTCTGGGGCGTGACCGGTAGCCGAACCTGATGGACGCTTGACTCCTCTGCTCTCCACCAGCCCGCTAAAGAAAGCACCCCAGGGGACAATCCACAGCCATCCTATGGGCAGATCACGGACCACAAGGTCCTCCGCAGCCAGGGGAACATCTTTACCCCCTCCAGGGACAACCACAGACCTCCGTTCCTTCTTCCCGCCGTCGGACACGCCGCCCGGCGGGACACCCAAAATGGCGCTGAGCGCCGCGGCCACACCATCACGGACGACCCCAACACCGCTGTCCGCCCAGCATCAGCCACCCGGGGACCAGCAAGACACCCGATGGACCTCCCAGGACCCCTCGGTACCCGGTGCAGTGAGTGAGACCTCCCCCCCAGGGCCCCGGGAGTCGCCGCAGCCAGCCCCACAACAGGCCGCTTCGGCCTACCAACCCAGGCCGATGGGAACTGTATCCCCTGATGGGGTATATCTACCCGCACATGAGCCCCCACAACCCCACTCACCCCAGGCCGGGATGGGACTCCCCTCCCTGGGATACAGGGAGACTACACCGGACGAGATGGGCTCCTTGACGAACGATACGGCCCAAGAGGCCTTGCTACTGGGCCCAAGCCTGACCATCCAGCCCACACAATGCTTGGGGGCTCTCCCCCGCCTCTTCAGAACGGCCTCAGACCCCGGCACTTTAGCCTCAGACCCGGGCTCACCCACACCCTCGGACCTATCAGCAGAGTTCCCAGCCCTCCCACCACCTGGAAGGCCCACCGCCTGGACACTTCAAGAGCCGGACGGCCCTCATAGAGTCATCCACTGTGCCACCATAGAGCCACCACCTTCTAAGGCTCAGAGACTGCTCTCTCCACAACCCACACATGACTGGGGTACCCCCCAAGCCTCCTACGCACAGACAGTCCACCCAGGCCCTCTGCCATATCAGGATAGGGGGGCAGGCAACAACCCACCCCCAGCAGCCACATGGGACTCACAGCCTGGGCCCACTTACTCGCTCCGGGAAGAGGACACACGCCCACCCCAACCCCAGCCATCAAGATACAATATACCCCAACCAGACCCCAGAGCGCCCCAGCAAATACCACTGCAGTGGCAAATGTACCTGCAAGCAATCCCCACTAAAGAAGACTTCAAGCAACTAGTGGAAGACGTGAAGTCCACCTGTCGCTCAGAAATACAGAATATACAAGCAGGCCTTAAACATTTGGCAGACAGGGTGGAAATGGCTGAGGAAGACATTCAGGAAACTAAAATCGCAGTACACAGAGTCCAACTGCAGGGAGCTGATCATCGCACCCTCCTGAGAGAAATGCAAAGACACAGAGGACTTGGACAACAGGGGGCGCAGACATAACATTAGAGTGAGGGGCATCCCTGAAGCCGAGGGCCCGGAGGATGTACAAATCATTCTGCAAGACGTGTTTAACAACCTACTAGGGGAACCCCCCACTAAATATATTGAAATGGACAGAGCCCACAGAGCGCTTCGTCCCAAAAACGCATCCTCTAAACCCAGAGACATAATTTGCAAGATCAACTCATTTCCCCTGAAAGAGGACATCATGCGTCAAGCTCGCCTGGCACGTAAGGTAACCTTTAAGGACTCCCAAGTAAACCTATTCCCTGATCTGTCCTGATCACCCTGCAGAAGCGCAGACTACTCCAACCCCTCTTACGCATCCTCCAAGATGAAAATATCCCCTACCGCTGGGGATTTCCCTTTAGCCTCACAGCAAAACACCAGGGCAAATCAGCCATACTGCGGTATCCTGAAGATCTACAGGACTTTTGTGCAGAACTGGGGATTCAACCCCCACAACTACCAGATTGGGACCTGGTGGCAACACCACCCCCTCCGCCTGCACTATGGCAGAAAGTCCCCTCACGACAACGTCCGCGGAACAGAGAAACATCGCAGAAGAGTCCCAGGCACAGAAATGGCTGACTTTCCCCTGCACATCCCCTTGGACGATCCTATGAAAGGCTCTTCTAATAGCCTGAAGAAGTTGAAATACAAGACCCTGGACAGTTTTATCTTACTAGTCCCCCCGGGTGCTTCAGTTTTTCCTTGTTTACACCCTAGTTTTGCTAATAGGGCTGGTTCTGTCAGGAGACATGGGAGAACGGTTATTGCAGCCGCGCGCCCCCTCCTGGTTGTGATTTAAAAGCTCGCAGAGCTATGTACGCACAGCCTCATATGGCTGGAAATGGACTCCCCTGCAGCCGCCCAGCTGGGACCTTGGCCCTCAGTCTGGGTGGCTCCCGGGGAATCCGTCTTGACCTGGGCTCACTACCCACGCAAGGTCGACCAAAGTTAAATAGGACGATGTTTCACTGTATTTTGTATGTTAATGTTTGTCTTCTCTCTCTCTCTCTCTCTCTCTCTCTCCCCTCCTCTCCCATCTCCTCTTTCTCCCCCCCCCCCTTTTCTGGGTCATCGTGGTGGAACACCTCCCGGAAAAAGAATGCGAAGCAGGCTCCTGGCGGTCATCACGGCACTCAACTGCAGGTGAGTCCCCACCCCCTCATGACGCAAACCCATGGCTAAGATACTATCCATGAACGTGCACGGTTTAAACTCCAACAGAAAGCGACACTTGGCATTGAGAGAATTCAGACAGACAATCGGGAGCAGACATAGTCCTGGCCCAAGAAACACACTTTGACAAAGAGGGCTCCTTTGCATTTGCCTCCAGACACTATCCCCAAATCAACCAAGCAGCCCAACTGCGTGCAGTCGCCTCCTGGTATACCCAGAGGTCGTATAACAAATGGTCAGAGATTGAAAAGATTTGGATGGCCCCGGCCCACCCTAATAGCTTGCTGTGGAGCAAGAGAGCAGAAGTCCCCCCCGAACGCCTACTAGGGTCTATGACCCAACTACGCCATCTCTGGCGAAGGATCTCCAAAACACACAAACTCCCATCTGAAAGATCGCTCCTAACCTCGTTCATATGTAACCCTAATCTCCCTGATAGGCTGACGCACCAAATGTCTCATACATGGTCATCACGGAACCTCTTTCATCTAGGGTCTCTAGTAGATCACGCAAACTACTGCCATATGCGGCCCTCCAGGCTAAGTATGACCTCCCCCACCGAGCATTTTATAGCTACCTACAGATACGGCACTTTGCCCTGACCATATCGCCCAACCTGCTCTTCTCCCCTCCATCCCCTTTCGAAAACTTAATCCTAGCAGGCTCAGCCCAGAAGGGGCTAATCTCAGATATATACAAGATATTAAATGCCTACCCTATGGAAACCAAAGGCAAACACGCCTACATGCTTAAATGGGAGGGAGCCATAGGAGAGGAGATTTCCATGGAGCAGTGGAGGGTGATATGGTCACAGGCAGCCAAGAGCTCATTGTGCACCCTATACAAAGAGAACACATACAAGATACTTTTTTTCTGGTATATGACCCCTGTTGTCCTCCACGCCATCTACCCGTCAACCCCTGATTGTTGCTGGAGATGTCTGCAGGACAAGGGCACACTTTACCATATATACTGGGGGTGCCCGCGGATAGTACCCTACTGGCAGGAAGTCCAGCAATTATTAACCCAACTCCTGGGAACACACATCCCTATGACTCCCAAATCTTTCCTAATGGGCATACCCCACCCACAACTATCCACACCCTGCAAGAAATTAATGAGACATATACTAACAGCTGCACGCTGCCTTATAGCCCTGAATTGGAAAAAAAAACGCCCCCCTGACCCAGGAGCCCTACACGCCAGAATTAAAGATGTAGAGCTGATGGAGAAGATGACCGCCAGGATGCAGGACAGGCTGGAAGCACATGATATGGTATGGAGCCCCTGGAACCTTCGAGAAATCCAGAACCAAACCTGACCCGGCAGGCTGGACCACCACGGTGACGACCCTCCCCTACTTCATCTTTCCTCCCTCATGCTTTCTCTCCCCCTCTCCTCCAACCCCTTAAGACCTCTCTTATAACTTCTGCCTCCCCTCTATAAGCAGCCATAACTCACCTACGTTATGAGGCACACAGGTTCCTACTCTCCTAAAAGAATAGACCGAAATAAAGATACCAATGACTTAGGAGGAATTCAAGGTTTATTAGATACACTGTATATTTAGACCTAGATGTTTTCTGTCTTCCGCCCCCCCAGGTCTATAGGTCTATGAACTCTGTACTTTTTCTGACCCTCTCATCTTCTTTTGTCCTTTTCCTTCGTCCTCTCTTGTTACTTTTTCTCCTGTGATATCACACTGAGTAATAGCGCAAGCTATAATTTTCGCTTTGACTGCTGGATTCACCTGTATTGTACATTTCTTGAATAAAATGTTATTTGGAAAAAAAAAGGAAACCTTCTTTTGAGGGAACTAGGAAAAAATACCTTTTTATCCGGCTCAGACCACTCCTTACGGACAAGGTCAGAAAGTACCTTATGTATTGGAAAAACTTTTTTTTTCCCCCAGAGCCGCATACATTTTATCATGTCTGGTCAATTGAGTTTCTTCCTCCTCAATTTCCAGTGTGTCATAAATAGCGCTCAACAGCTCATCTACTTCCTCAAGAGACAGCTTGTATCTTGCGGCTTTGTTAGCTACAGCCTGATCCTCATCCTGGTCAGAGTCTACATCAGAGGATTCAGGGCTAACGTGGGGCTCTGCTCCCTGACTATATGGGGCTCCCCAGAGCTTGGTGTAGTAAGGCAATGTGAGGAGGAAAATTGCAGTTGCTCTACTGGTGGAAGCAGTTGTGCCTACATCCGTGATTAAATCACGGAGAGATTTAAAAAAGTCGATGCCATTTCATCCTTAAAAAGGAGCCTAGGAACACCTCGTTTGATCGGAGGTGGAGCCATGACGTAGGGGCATACAGGACGCTCTCCAGGTGATCCGGCTCCCTGGAACCCCGCTCCCATTCACCATCTCCCTGTTCACCGTAGCCCATAGCATGCCGCTGGGCTACGTGAGTGAAGCCGCTGGACGCATGGGAAAGGCGGGCTGAGACTCCCGCACCTCGTTCTCTCCCCCCCTGGTCTCCCCCCTGATCGGACGCTGAAGCGGGACAGTGCAAGTGGTGAGAGCGCTTGGGGGCCCCAGGCTCTAGTGCCCCTGCAAATCCCACGAAAGGTTGGACGGACGCCAGAGAGAAGTCGGCAGGAGTGTGAAGCTGAGCCGAGCTGACTGAGGGAGCCCGGGACGGTAAAAAGCCTTGAAGAGGCATTTTTTTTTTTTAAATCCGGCACCTAATGCAACTTGTAAGACTGCTGCAACTCATGAGCACAATGTAAGGGTCATCTCTAGCTGCACAAGGACCGGTATCAGCCATGCAGGTATGATCGTTCTGGTTAGTACAGCTAGTATAGTTGGGATTCTGAAAGTAGCTACAAGTGGCTTTTGCTGTGCTCTGCCTGCGCTGTTTCCCCCCCCCCCCCCTTTTTTTTTTGCTGCCATCCTGCTGTTTTGCTATAAAAGTGGCTTTTGCTGTGCTGTACTGGTGCTGTATTTCCCTTTTTTTTTTGCTGCCCTCCTGCAAACCTGCTGTCTTGCTATATTAGGCATGTTGCATGTTCTTGAAGTAGGCATGCTGTGGAAGTGCACATGCCGGTAAAAGGAATGTAGACACCCATTGTGCTTCTAGACAGAGGACTAAAATACGACCACAGCATCTGGACTGGCACAGGCATCGTTAATACCCATCGGCTAAACAGGCACTGTATCCTTGTGCATAACAGCTATTACAGTTGGGACTTTCCGGGTGAGATCTGCGACTGGCGTATGCAGTGCTGTGTATGTGCTGTGCTGCTGTTCTGCTGCACCCGCTACGCCGCTGAGGCGACACAGGTGGTGATTATAACTGACTGACCGTAGTCTAAAAAGGGGGAAAGACTTTCTACAAAGCATGACAAGAAGGATCTGAGTCTTCTTAACGCTGTCTTGGGACCTTTTTCCAAAACTGAGAAATCTGGGGTTACAACAGTACCAACTAGAAGGCTGAACCAGTATACCTGGACAATAGGATCTGCTTCCCCCACTCTTCCCCTTCTACTTGCAATAGACACTGGGGCAGCCAGCCTGTATAACTGGCACAACTGGAGCAGGCATTATCTGTGCACCAAATTAGACTTTAATTATTACAGCAATGGTTGAAACTGAGATTCCACGGAATTGAACTGACCCTGACAGAGGCCCCCTGGTTAGAGGGGTAATGCCCCTAGACACCCCCCCCCCTTTTTTTTCTTCTTGCGCTCCTTTTTTCCTCCCTCGGGAAGCGATTCAACCCCGGCCGATCAAAAGGCGCTAAGTGAACGATAAAGCTCCTGGACATCTTGTGGTTAGGGGAGAGCAACAGGGAGGGTATATTAAGCCATCAGATTGGCGGGTTCAAACCGATCTATGGTTATTGCTATACGACCTCTGAGATGGCAGTTACTCTCAAAACTAAATAAGGACACTTTCTTTATTGCTCTCCCCCCCCCCCCCCCCCCCCCCCCCCCATCTACCAGAAATCTGCTAATATATGGGATCAATGGTGTTTTTAGCACAAGGAATCTTGATTCTCTAGGGTGCGACACTTTATTTTTGTACTCTTTTGGTATTATTAATGTTTGATTACCGATACCAAAAAAAAAGCGTGAGGGGATAGAATAGGGAGAGTTTAAGTAAAAGGGTCCCTCCCTGGCTATTTCCCTTGAGGTGTTAACATGAGGGGTAAACCAAGTAAAAAAAAAAAGTGTACCACCTTCATCAAGCCCAGGAGGTATCCAATGGTACATGGCGAGCAACACTAGTATAGCAGAAGAAGCCCAGGGAAGCCCCAGGTCGGGGGCTCCACTCCGTTCAGGGCTAAATAGACACAAAATTACAGAAGAAAATAAGGGGGGCAGTGTAAACGGAGGGAAAACAGGGGGACCAAAAAGGAGAAGGAAGTAGCACTCAGGGTAGCAATAAAGTATAAACTGTAGATCAGGTGAGGGGGGGGGGGGGGGAACAGATTAGAATGAGCGGGCGCAGTAGGGGATGGCAGCATAGAATCTAGACCTCAGGGGGAACCACCGCAAATAAAGGAGATGTTGGCAGAGATGTTTTCAAAAATGGAAACATCTCTGAAAGTTGAAATCTTGGCAGTAAGGACAGATATTGGGCTAGTCCTAGGGCGAGTAGAGGAGACAGAGAATAGACTAGAAGTGCAGGAACAGAGACTAGATGAGATAGCAGAACAAGTAGCAAGCCTGCAGAAAGCGAATAGAGCCCTTATGTATAGGTTAGAAGACCAAGAGAATAGGAGTAGGAGAAACAACGTGCGCATTAAAGGTTTACCAGAAACCCATAGCAACATAGACTTGAGCAAAATAGCACAACAACTTTTCAATCCCTTTTTAGACAGAGACGTTTCAGAGACCTTAAAAATAGATAGAATACATAGGTTGACGCAGCGCTCGGGCGCGGGATCAGAGAGACCGAGGGATGTAATAGTGAGGTTTCACTATGCTGAAGAAAAGGCTTTAATTATGAGGAAATTAAGGACATTGCAAGGGGTGACCTTTGAGGGCGCAGAGCTGCAGGTCTACTCAGACTTTGCGGTGGAAACACTAGTGAGAAGGATACAGTTGAAACCTTTGACGGAGCTTATGAGAGCAGCTGAGATATCCTATCAGTGGGGTTTTCCAGCCTGCCTGATAGGGAAAAAAGATGTCCGTACGGCAGTTCTGCGCTTTCCAGAAGATCTGACAGACTTCTGCGACCGATTATGCATACAGCCCCCTCCACTTCCAGAGTGGGAAGAAGAGGAATGACACCAGTTAGCACAGATAAAGCGAAAAAGGGAATAGAGGGGGGGGGGGGGGGGTAGCGAACTTAAGTAACATCAGGAGAAGAGATGGGGAGCGGGTGGGGGGACACAGGGAGAGCCTTGAGGCTCCAGGGTGAGTTCCACTTGGGAAATATGGAAAAGAGATGCCACCAGAAAGGTGTTCATTTCGTCCCATAAAAACAAAAACAGTCTGTCCAGCCGTTTAGACGTGTTGTTTCAGAAGGGGGGATGGGGAGGGGAGGGGGTCCCCCTTTTTCCTTTTTTTTTTTGTCTCGCTCACTTCTCCCCCAGCATCAGAACAGGAGAATCCTGGGTCTCACTAGAGGCTCCTAATGACCAAATCGAAAAATAAGACATGGTGGTGGTTAATTTGATCACTTACAATACAAGGGGTTTAAATACCAAAAAAAAAAAAGTCAATTTAAATAAGGAATTGCAATACTTAGAAGCAAGTATAGCGTGCCTCCAGGAGACACACATAACTTAAACATCAGGGATCAAGCTAACCACACACCATTTTCCAGTATGGTTCTATGGAGATACTCCGTCCCCTCATTCAAGAGGCGTAGCAATTGGCTTCAGTAAGATGTTAAAGTTTGAGGTTGAGGAGCGCCTCGTAGACCCAGAGGGTAGATATTTATTTTTAAAAAGGAAAATTGTTTAATATGAAATGTACAATTGTGAATGTGTATGCACCAAATAAGAACCTGGATAAAATTCGTTAAGAAAATTTTGAAAAAAATAGGTTTTAAAGAGGGTAAATTGATTGTAGCAGGAGATTTAAATTGGAGTATAGATCCAAAGGTGGATACCTCAGGAGGGAGAAATCGCTCCACAGAACAAAGGCAGAAAATTTTTTTACAAAATGCATTAGCAAACTGGCAACTACAAGATGCTTGGAGGATCACCCACTTAAAGGAACGGGATTATACCCGTTTCTCCCCGGTCCATAATACTACTTATAGAGCATCAGCTAGTGTCGGCTCTTAAAACAGCAGAAATAAAAACAATCACCTTATCAGACCATGCCCCAGTGAAGATACAATTGGAGTTAAAAGGGGATTCTGGACCAGGGCTAAACTGGAGGTTGAACGATTCCCTGATCCAAGATCAAGAATCAATAAACAGGAATTGGACAGTTTTTTTAAGGCCAATGAGACACCAGGAATATATAGTGCAATAGTATGGGAGACCCATAAGGTGGTTATAAGGGGGATACTAATAGGAATTGGAGCAGGAAAGAAGAGGGTAAGGGAAAAGGAGGAAAAAGGATTTATATAAAGAAAGAAATGAGCTAGAGCAAAGAACAAGACCTAAAAGGTATCCCTGAAAGGCAGGAGCTGATAACAAAAAAGAGAGAATGAGAAGATTGCTTAGATCAAGATAGGAAAGCTGCATTTCATACCCTAGATAAGGAAAGGTACCAGTGGGGAAATAGATTAGGTAAATGGATGGCCAGGCGGGTGAAGGAAAAACACAACAGGACCTTTATAGCGAAGGTTAGAGATGCAACAGGTAATATAAAAATCCCCTCCCCGGACATAGCAAAAGGTATTCCATTCCTATTATAGTACCCTATATAATATTAAGCAGAAGGAGGAAGAGAAGAAGATAAAGCAGAGAGAAAAAATGAGGGAATACCTATGGAACCTGGACCTCCCGAAGAGACGAGAAAGAAGAAATGGAGGCCTTAGAGGCAGTAGAAAGAGCAATTAAAAATCCCGCCCCAGGAGGAAGTTCAGGACCCGATGGATTTCCCATTGGGTACTATAAAAAGTTTTGTAAGCAGTTAGCGCCGAAATTATGTAATTACTTTAATATGGTAAGAGAAGGAGAGAACTTCAGGAGGAGACACTTCTGGCACACATTACCTTGATCTTAAAAGAGGGGAAAGACCCCATGGCAGTAGAGAGTTATAGGCCAATTTTGCTATTAAACTCAGATAAAAAGCTGTTCTCAAAAATAATAGCAGAAAGATTGAAGTCATGTCTGCCAGAATGGATCCATAACGACCAGGTGGGATTTGTACAGGGAAGGAAGGGATAACTCACTCAAATCAATATTCCTGGTTCAGAAGGTTATGAGGAGGGGGACCCCCACTGTCCTTATGTCAATTAATGCCGAAAAGGCTTTTGACAGGGTTAAATGGGAGTTCCTCTTTGAAAAATTGAGATACCTGGGACTGGGGGAGAAGATGAGGAAGATTATCGAATCTCTGTACCACTGCCCGACAGCTAGAATAAGAGAGTTAATGGCACCTTGTCCTGCCCCCTTGAGTTATTCAATGGGACAAGACAGGGTTGCCCACTCTCCCCGCTCCCATTTATAATTACGTTAGAACCCCTGATGGCAGCAATACGTAAAAACCAAGACCTTCAGGGTATTCAGGTGGGAGAGAGGGAGTACAAGGCATCCGCATTTGCGGATGACGTGCTTCTCTATATATCGAGGCCTAGAACATCGATCCCTATGGTCCAGAAGGAATTAAAGCAATACGGTAAATTATCAAATTTCAAAGTAAACATGACAAAATCGGAAATACTAAATTTAACGTTATCAGCAGAAGAGCAGAGTGCAATTCAAAAGATAGGGAGAATTTTGAACATAAAAATTCCCCCAAGAAGGACGGCGGAAGGCCTGCTGCTAGATATAGTAATAATTTATTAATTCAAAAAATACAAAGACCACTTCACACTTCCTATAGCAAAAATAGAGATCACGTAAGGAATTCATAAAGAATTAAAATTGACAACGTTGTCTGTTTAAAACAAGGGGGTAGATGCCAAAACATACAACACTAGCACACGCCTACAACATATAGCATACTTTAATTGCGGACATTCTACTAGTTATGGTTCTAACCAAACATTCCAGATTCAGGCGTCTATAATTATAGTCCATGTGTGGGTGGCTAGAAGATGAGATAAATACGTAGTTATTTTTTTCATACGCTCATGGATTCAAGCAATAGAGCATACATATATCATTTGGTGACACATGATCCCATATCAGGTACTCTGTATAGGAAAACTTGATTTACATAAGTCAGTCCAGCAGCATCATTGGATTAAGGAACATATGAGTTTAAAGCTGTCAAATATTATTGAATCTTCTGTTGTGTCCATACATGAACAAATAGCAGTAGACTGAACAGATAGAAAAACGCAAATATACCAAGCATGTATTGTTGGGGTGTGTACATATTCCCCCCCCCCCCCTTTACAATGGTGAAGGTATACAAAATCCAAAGTGTAGCGCTTAAATTATATGGGTTTGGAAATTATCCAATCTAAATCCATCTCAAAAATAATCAATAAAGTCAACCAACGGCAAAATTGGAAGAAATTCCATCAAAGTTCAGTGCACAAAATGAACAATCCAAAATCTTGTAATCTCGATCTGCTTACCAGAACCAAGTAGTAAAGAAGCGATGTAATCAAACGTGCCGGAGGTGGGTGAGACTTGATCAGAAGAGCCAAATGAAAAACGGATCCAGACTTCTCCAATAAGTTGTGAAATAACAGGAATCACGGATCCGGATGGATTAAATGAGCTAAAGGAATAGAAGATGAAAACTGTTTGCCGACCACTTGCGGATGTCACCTTAAACCAGTGGTCATCAACCCTGTCCTCAGGGCCCACTAACAGGCAAGGTTGAAACCTATTCCTTTAGCTCATTTAATCCATCCGGATCCGTGATTCCTGTTATTTCACAACTTATTGGAGAAGTCTGGATCCGTTTTTCATTTGGCTCTTCTGATCAAGTCTCACCCACCTCCGACACGTTTGATTACATCGCTTCTTTACTACTTGGTTCTGGTAAGCAGATCGAGATTACAAGATTTTGGATTGTTCCTCTTGTTGTTCATTTTGTGCACTGAACTTTGATGGAATTTCTTCACATCACCAATTTTGCCGTTGGTTGACTTTATTGATTATTTTTGAGATGGATTTTGATTTTTTGGATAATTTCCAAACACATAATTTAAGCGCTACACTTTGGATTTTGTAAATTTTTAGTTTGCTTATCAACAAACTGTGTTGGCTGCTATCACTTTTACACCTTTGGAATTAGCGCAGATATTTGTTCACCTGTTTTTTCACAACGGTGAAGGTATATTTTCTAACATGCAGTATTAGTCCATATAGCAGAAAGTTTGTTGCGGTTTTAACAGGGACAGCAGAGCACATTTAAGCATATAGCAAGCGTGTGTTGTAAAGTATGTGCATGTAGCTTTGGTTCAAAAGCAGGGTGGTGGCTCAGATAGGTCTGTCCATACATGGTGCCTACATCTATTTGGACCACTTTATTTTCCTGATTTTTTAGTTTATTTTTTCACTATACCCTTACTACTATTTCCTCTCTTTGTATTAAATATGAGAGGGGATGAGGGGGGCTTTTTTCGGTAAACCTGGTATAACTAGTGATGGTTGGATTGTATGTATGCATGGATGCATATATATCTGTGCATCCATGTATCTAGCGGACTATTGATATCTAATGAGGCTCTTTATAGTTTTTCCATTTATTGAGCTAAACTGATTATATGAAGAAATAGACTGTCCCTAACCAGATAAAAATAAATAAAAGCCCTTAACGATACACACTGAGGAATTAAATAAAAATTTTGAAAAAATATCCAAAATAAAAATATAGGAACACACCTGTTAGGCTTTAGCTGCCTTGATATACTGACTCTGTTTATTTTCCCTGGTAATATTTAAATCCTGCCAGGGGAGTTTAACAGATGAAATATATCTATGCATTATGTGAAAATATACTCTGTATAATGAGATCTCACAATCACCTTTCCCTATATAAATAATATAATATAAAAAAAAGCCAGTATGTGCACCTGATAGATTTGCTGAAATAGTCATCTGAGTGAATGAGTGAACGGCTGCCATCTTGTGGACGAATGGTGGTACTGCACCTGTAATATAATTATGTGGCCACCACTATATAAGCAGCAAATGTGTAGCTCCTCCTAGCTCTGAAGAAGTTAACAGTGATTGGCTAACGAAACGCGTCAGCTGTGGTGACGTCAGCGCGTCATCTGGGAGGTAAATGCCTACCCACAACACACACACACACACGTGACTTACAGCGCAACCCATTCAGCCTATGGAACGCGACCAGCGGGAAATTTGAACTAAGGTGTCCTTTTATGAAGCAGTGAAATCTATTCACTGCTTCATTCTCCGGCATTCACAGAGGAGATCTTTCTCCTCTGTGTGCCAGTTTATGAAGCGGAGTAGATCGCTTCACCCTTGGAGGAGTGGAGTGATCTACAAACGCTTCAAACAGTGGAGAACGGCCCCTGATACTGGAATCTCGTGATACTTTATGAGATTACAGTACCAGAAATTCACTGAAACACTGAGATGTCCATTTATTAAGCAGTGATAAATTATCACAGCTCAATACACGGACAGACACCAGTGTGATTAATGTTAATAAAATAAAGAGTCCCCCCTACATTAAATATACATGTATACACACACACACACATTATATATATATATATATATATATATATATATATATATATATATATATATATATATATATATATATATATATATATATATATATGTGTGTGTGTGTGTGTGTGTGTGTGTGTGTGTGTGTGTGTGTGTGTGTGTGTGTGTGTGTGTGTGTGTGTGTGTGTGTGTGTGTGTGTGTGTGTGTGTGTGTGTATATGTGTGTGTGTGTATATATATATATATATATATATATATATATATATATATATATATATATATATATATATATATATATATATGACAGGGGGACATGGTTACAGTGTTGGGGGGTCTGAACGAGGCATAAGGAAGTTAATAATCTTCCTCTTTCCTCCTCAGATCCCCCGGGTTTCTCTCTTCACTCCCCGCTTCACCACCTCTGAGTTGGTGAATTGGGGAGTGTGAATTCTGACACAGATCGCCAGTGAAGCGCTCAGATCGTAGCTTCATACACTGGCCGTTACTGTGTCATTCTATGAGGATTCTCCATGTGCAGAGATAATCGGCGGGAGAACAAGTTCAAACACTTCTCCCCCCAATTATCTCTGGTTTATAAACTATTTATGGGCTGTGATCAGTGGTGATCCTCAGGATCTCCACCGATCACTGCTTCATAAAAGGACACCTAACAGCGGTGTAAAGCACCAAAAGCGGCTTCACTGAGACACAGGGAAATTGCTATCAACTGAGTGGACTTTTCCTGGAAGGATGGGATGGATGGTCTAACTAGCAGGAGGGGGTAAGCAGCCTGGAGAGGCTGATATACACATGCTTCAATACAGTCTTCATTAGGCTATAAAAGAGGTATTGTTGCCCTACAAAAATCAGATTATTTGGCTGAGCTCAATAAAATAGTAGGGGACAGGGAGACCTATATGCCACTCCCTGGTGACCCTAGATTTTAATTTAAGAAGGACTTGGAAAATATTGTCAAGTATGGCTTTGATGCGGGTATTCTAAATAAAAAATGAAAAAATCCTTTTCTAGTTCCCGTATCCTCCAGAATACCTGTCATGTATTACCTGCCCAAGATACACAAGGACCCTGTTCACCCACCTGGTAGACCGATTATCAGCGGGATAGACTCCTTGACATCTCGGGCGGGTAAATACATAGACGGGTTTTTACAATCTTTGGTGAAGCTTCTTCCGGCTTATATTAAAGATACCAGACACACCATTAATATCCTCAAAGACAGTGGATACAGGGAAGGCTACTGGATGGTTACAGCGGACGTTACATCCCTATACACCATCATCCCGCATCAATGGGGCCTAACCTCTGAAGTATTTTTTAGATCAGGATTCCCTTCTGTCTAGCCTACAGAGGGGATTCATTATGGAACTTTTGGAGCATACAACCACACAATTTCTTTTGGCATGCCAATGGATATTATCTCCAGAAGAAGGGTGTAGCCATGGGGGCAAAGTTTGCCCCCAGTCTGGCTAAACTATTTATGGGGAAGTGGGAGAAGGACGTCATCTATTCTGATAGAAGGGCGGAACTGGTCCTTTGGGCCAGATATATAGAGGACGTCCTCCTCCTATGGAATGGCACCCTAGAATCCCTGGAATGTTTTATGACCAATCTCAACAGTAACGATAGAGGGATTGAGTTCAAATATGTCGCACGCCAACAAACTATTAACTTTCTAGACTTGACCATTTGGAATGAGGGAGACACACTGGTGACGTCCACCTTCTTTAAAAATACAGATCGGAATGCCTTCATTCCACGGGACAGTTGCCACCACAACGCATGGCTGGAATCAGTACCGAAAAGCCAATATATCCGTATGAGGCGCAACTGTTCAAGGGTGGAGGACTTTGATATGCAGGCTGGTGTCCTCACAGAAAGGTTGATAGCGAAAGGATATAATGCAGTGTCCCTCAAAGAAAAATGCATGGAAGTAAGGTCCATTGACCGTACCCTTTTACTTAAAGAAAAAATAAGAGGAGAGGGAGATGCAGTTATTAATTTTCAATGCCCATTTGTCACCAGGTATTCTCAACAACATTTTTCCAATAAAAAGATGATCAGAAGACACTGGCATATAATAAAAAATGATCTGGTCTTGGGGTCTTCCCTCCCCGATAAACCTCAGGTTGTATTTAGAGGGGTTCCCTCGATTAAACAGAAAGTCGCAATAAATGTTTGTGACCCACCTAACATAAAACCCATGTTTTTTCAAAATCTGATTGGTTTTTATAAGTGTAACAACTGTGTTGTATGTTCAACTAATAGTATTAAAGAAAGGAAGACCACTATAAAATCATTTATAACATGTTCTACAGCAGGTGTGGTCTATCTTCTAACCTGCCCTTGCGGCCTTCACTATGTGGGACGGACGATACGACCACTCCAAGTCAGGCTGGGTGAACATTTAGGTAACATCAGGAGAGGGTTTAAGGGACACCCAGTTGCCAAACATTATCTGGAAAGACACAACCAAAACCCTAAGGGGTCTTCCCTAATAGGGATAGACAAGTTGCAGCTACCTTGGAGAGGGGGCCCTAAAATAAGAGCTATATCAAAACTCGAGATGAGTTGGATATATAAAATAAAAAGCCTTAAACCTTTCGGCCTCAATGTAGACATTGAAATTAATGCCTTTATAGATAATGCCTGATAACCAATATCACTGACTTAGCATGTTTAGGGAGTAACTTGATACCTAATATTACCCTCCTATGAGGTTTAAGAGGTAGGAAGATACAGAGGGGTTTGTGATCAAGCCCCCCTCCCCTCTGTTTTCTGTCTGGTTTGACCTGACATTTCATTCCAATGTCTCCGAGTAGGAGTTTTGATGGAAGGTCAGGGCATTTGCAGTAATGTACCAGATCTGTATAAAAATACATATTTATATATCTTTAAGTTTTTATTTAAGGTTGGTTCACCATATGAATCCTCTCTGCACCCCAAAATGGGGAAAAGATGGGAGGGTGGTTCGGAAGACTTAAGTGTCTGTACCCTTAGGACATGTATATACGCGGTGTGTGTATGTGTATATATATATATATATATATATATATATATATATATATATATATATATATATATATATATATATATATATATATATATATATATATATATATATATATAAATAAATAAAACATACAAGAAAGGAAAAAGGAGAAGAGAGGAAAAGGGAAACATTTCTTCTGATATGTTATATTTTTTTTAAATGATGTTAGTTCCATAAGATAAAAGGGAAGTATGGAGCATTTACATATAGGATTCAATAGGTCCATTGGATCCAGGGATGATGTTCTTCTTTTGGATAAAAAAATCGAGTTTATTCCAGCTATACAAGAAAATGGTGCCCAGATGTGATTGAGGCTTGGTTTACACATAATGATGTGAAAAAAAAAAAAAAACAAACACAAAAAAATGGTGGCCGAACCAGATAGAGGCTTGGTTCAGGCCTAATACTATACAAGTGATGGATCAGCATATCACCTGTGCTCCAGGAAGACGTAAGGTATTACGAAACATGTCGGGCAGGTTGTGTTGATACCATCACGTCTATTAGACTCCCCACGCACGGGTGTACATTTGTTATTTTTTGAACCGGCTCTTTAATTTTTAAAAAAAAAACATTTTTTATTATTATACATATTTTTTTAACTGTCTCTGTTTTTGTCAACGAGGAAAAGTTTTTTCTTGTTTAACATTGCAACCTTATGGGCATACCCTTAGGTCTGTTATTTATCAATAAATATTCCTTTACTTTGAGGTATTTCACTATTGGAGTCCGTTTTTTTCTCTGTCTCCCTTTATCTTCACTCATGGTCGATGGGCCTGAGTGTTGATTACATTCACAGGTGACTGACTGGAGGGCTCCCGTGGAGTTACACCCTAACAGGGAGACACAGTGTGCAAAAGGACGCTTAAGACCTCTATGTTTGGTCACCTGTACTGTCTATCTTCTTTGCTCTGCCCGGGTGCATCAGCTCAGCGATCCTGGAGACCAGTGCTTGGGTTCCTGATCATCTTAGTTCCCCCACGAGGAGAGGTAGCTTGGAAAGAACCAGTAGGACCGGAGGAGTGACGCATATCCCTGCAGAGGATTATATCTGCCTTGCCCTACTGACTCCGCTCTCTCAGGGAGTCCATCAGATGTGGTAAGGACCCAGACTTACTTAACTTAAGCAAGATATAAACTTCTTGGAATTACTACTCTCCAATACAAACAGCGTTTGGGTCACACTCTGTTGATTTTTCTGCAGTGCTTTGGGACATTGTATTGTGGACATTCATTAGCTATAGATTATTTACTGTGTACACTTATCTTTTCCTTTTGGATTCACCTACTATATGGGACTTGAGCTTATCACTTGGCATACCTGTAGATATTTCTCAGGGATTTAAAACTGAGAATATATATATATATATATATATATATATATATATATATATATATATATATATATATATATATATATATATATATATATATATATATATATATATATATATATATATATATATATATATACACACACACACACACACACACACACACACACACACACACACACACACATATATATAACCAGTTCTTTTCACTTGGATCTCTCTGCAGTGCTTTGGGACAGTGTACTGTGGATTTTTATTTACCATATAATATTTATTGTGTGTATTTATCATTATTATTATTTTTTTCTTTTTATTCACTTACTATATGAGATTTGAAGCACACCATTTCGCACATTTCTAGACATTTCTCAGTATTTAAAACTGGGGTGTATATATCATTCGTTTTTTTCACTTATATTTTTTAGGTCATGACCGGCCTTTAGGATTTGCTGGTTTGGCAATTATTAATCATAGCACTGTTTGTGATATATTAGTTTTTTTCACTAAATTCAAGCACAAGTGCAGACCTGTTTTCAGCGCTTTGATATAGTGCTGTGTCATCACATTCCACTTGGAGGGTTCATAATATAGGGACCCTTTAGCGCAGCATTTTTTATTTTTATGCTTCATTAGGCTATGACTGTTTGCTTTACTTTGCATCTCCCCTGCTATGCTTTGCCTTCCCTATCTGAGCCACCACCCTGCTTTTGAACCAAAGCTACATGCACATGCTTTACAACACAAGCTTGCTATATGCTTAAATGTGCTCTTCTGTCCCTGTTAAAACCGCAGCAAACTTTCTACTATAAGGACTAATACTGCATGTTAGAAAATATACCTTCACCATTGTAAAAGGGGGAAAAAAAAAAAAAAGGGTATATGTACACACCCCAACAATACATGCTTGGTATATTTGCGTTTTTCCATCTGTTCAGTCTACGGCTATTGGTTTATGTATGGACACAACAGAAAATTCAATAATATGCAACGGCTTCCTTAATCCAATGATGCTGCTGGCCTGCCTTATGTAAATCAAGTTTTCCTATACAGAGTACCTGATATGGGATCGTGTGTCACCAAATGATATATGCATGCTCTATTGCTTGATTCCATGAGCTTATGAAAAAAATAACTAAGTATTGATCACATCTTCTAGCCACCCACACATGGACTATAATTATAGACGCCTGAATCTGGAATGTTTGGTTAGAACCATAACTACTAGAATGTCCGCAATTAAAATATGCTATATGTTGTAGGCGTGTGCTAGTGTGTGAGTGCTGTGTGTTTTGGCATCTACACCCTTGTTTTAAACAGACAACGTTGTCAATTTTAATTCTTTATGAATTCCTTACGTGATCTCTATTTTTGCTATAGGAAGTGTGAAGTGGTCTTTGTATTTTTTGTTTCTTTTTTCAATTAATAAATTATTACTATATCTAGCAGCAGGCCTCCCGCCGTCCTTGGGGGAATTTTTCTGTTCAAAATTCTCCCTCTCTTTTGTATTATGCTCCAGGAACGGGGAAGGCATGGTTTCTAACTGACTTCAGTTTAGAACTCAGTTGCAGATTTATTGTATACCTTATATAAATAAAAACGAATCAAATTAGGTAGATCCGGGCACCCTAATCAATTTTTTTCTCAGAGTGCAATTCAAGCCAATCTACCACTTAGGTGGTGTAAGAAAGAATTAAAGCTATTTAGGGATAAAGCTGTCAGCTCAATTAGATGACCTTTTTGAAATTAACTACATCCCACTTCTTAACAAAATTAAAGAGCATTTAAGTAGGATGCAATATAAAGCGCTTTCCTGGCTCGGAAAGATAAATGCAGTTAAGATGTTCATCTTACCCATGTTTATTTACACTTGTCAAATTATACCAATCCACCTCCCTCAGAAATACCTTAATAAAGTAAAATCAATAATAACGAAATGTGTCTGGGCACGAAAACGGGCGCGTATTGCATTTAACATTTTGGTTAGAGGAAAAGATAGAGGGGGTCTGGCAGCGCCTGATTTCAAAAAATATTATGAAGCCATAGTGATTTTGAGAATAGACTGGACGCATATTCGGAAGGATAAGAACTGGGTCGAGCTAGAAATGAGCCTAAGCAGAACAAATTTAGGAAAAATTATATGGATACCCCCACAATATCGAGATTTAGGCCCCAACACAAATAGACTCACAAAAAATTCACTTAAGGTGTGGGATGTAATAAGACACAAAAATGGGATCACAATTCACCTTTAATCCCCCTTTTGGACACTAATTTCTTCCCTCCTGGGAAGGAAGAGCACTTATATTTTAGTAGGTGGGCCAATAAGGATAATTTAAGATTACAGGATGCAATGGTAGGAAATTGATTACTCACGTATAAAGAAATCACTCGGGAATGGGGACAGAAAGTTTCAGACAAATGGAGATACACTCAACTACAGCACTTTGCACAGAATCTGCCAGGTCCATTACGAGGAAAGGGACAATTGAGACCCTTAGAGAAATTAATAGAGTCCCCGCAAAGTTTAGAAAAAAGGATAGCAAAAATATATAAAATATTGCTACATGAGGCAGACCAGGAATATCCATCTTATTTATAAAAATGGGAAAGAGAAATAGGCCCGTTAAGTAGCGATGAACATAGAAAGAAAATAATAAGGCTAGTCCATTCGGTAGCAAAGGATTCACAAACATTCGAAATGGCATACAAGCTGTTAGCAAGGTGATATGTAACCCCACAGAGAGCTAATGCATACAGTGAAGACAATTCTTCAACCTGCTGGGGAGAGTGTCAGGTGGTTGGGACATATGGTTGCCACCTCATCCCTTTAAACCCGAACACATTAATTACACAGGTTCTGTGGCTGATTAAGGTGGTAATTAAACTCTCTTGGTGCCTTATCTGCATTTAATTAGCCTCAGAACCTGTGTAATTCAAAGGTGTTCGGGTTTAAAGGGATGAGGTGGCAACTCTATTGGGACATTCTCACACTTATGGTGGGAGTGCCCCAAAATAGGGGATTACTGGAACCAAATAATAGAAGCAATTTATACCATAACAGGAGAAAGGGTTAAAAAACAACCATGGACGTGTCTGTTCCATGACACAGAAATGGGAGTTAGACAATATGGGTCCACTTTGATCCCCTATCTATTGAACTTAGCCAAGGCACTGATCCCCTGCCTGTGGAGGACTCCGAACACCCCAACTATGATAGAGTGGATTAAGAGGGTGGAATGGACAAGAAAAAAGGTAGAAGAGTCAATCAACAAGGCAGAGGACACAGAGGGGAAACGTCAAATTATGGAAGCAATGGGAGGAGTTCAGGAAAACGGAGGGGTTCTTAAGGATGTGGGAAAGAGAGAGCGGAGGGGAATGAAGGAAGTGAGCGAGACAGGGTAGGTTCATCCTTGTTTTGAGTGTTTTTTTTTTTCCCACCCCTCCTTTTTTTCCATTTTTCCCTTTGGGGGGGGGGGGGGTGTATTTAATGTTTTGATTCAGCATGAATGTAAAAAAGTAATGTGTGTACAACTTTATAAAATGTGAAAATAAAAAATATTAAAAAAAATTAAAAAAAAGGAGCCTAGGAACTTAGCCAAGGGAGAATCTGCCTCAGTAAGCCTGCAATGCATTGTTTGAGCCTGAAGACAGTCTATTTCCACAATTTGGGCATTTTTTGTGGCCTGCCTTGTCCTCCCTTGGTGCTTCCTTAGCCTGAAATAAAGAATAGACATTCTTAGCATCTACACTTGTAACCCTCCTTAGAGACACCACGTGCTGCCACCACTGCACCAATCCTGGACTGAGTTAACCACCACCATGGGGCACTACAGGTCCCAGCCTTGTAAAACACCTCAGCCCCCTAAACAACCAGAGTAATGGCTTGCCCAGCAGCCTACCTGGATTTGACTGGTGCCTACATCCATCGGAGTGTCTTGGGGATTAGCCTCCATGGTCCTCCCTCGAGTTATGGATCCCGCCCCTAGTCCGGTATAGCTGGACGCTGGTTGGGATCTTGTAGGCCCGGAACCGGAAGTCTCGGCACACAGTTATGACGCGGTTCCGCCGGAAATGTCGCTCAGCGCCTCCGACCCCCACGCGCAACCGGAAGCAGAGACGGACGAATCCACTCACAGCACCTGGGGGGAACCGGTGTCATTCTGCCACTGGCACACCTCGGCACTGGAAGGAGGAGGGCAACGGGTCTGCTCCGATAGGCTGGACGATACCCGAGCCCGAAATAAAATGGTAAGGACTAGGCTGGAGCAGCTAGATAGGACCCAGTCCCCTTGTGCGGCTCCCGTTCTACATGTAGTCCCTGAGAGATGAGTCCTTCATCCAGGTTCCTGGCAACATGTTCCTCCGAGGGAGGAAACACAAATGACTGACCAGGGACCTGAGGGACCGCCTTTTGAACTGGTTGGCAATGTGTGGATGTGGCTGTGTTGTGCCAATTACTGCCAATTACTGTGGACGCCCATTTATCCGGAAAGGCCAAGCAGCTCCAAAAGCAGCCAACAGCAGAAAGAGGAATCTATTGACCTGCGAGATATATTTTCCGTGAAGCTGAAACGCCGCCGTGCAGCAGGACAAGAGAAAAGGTGGCACCTTGTTGGGAATCACACTATTTGTGTGCATCAGAAAGGGACACAAACTGAAAGATGACTCCATTAGCCTTCACAACTTAAGTGAAGACTTTTGTAACATATGGTACCGGCAATTAAAGGAAATATTGAATGATTGGAAAGAGAAGGACAAGCGATGTTTTAAATGTGAAGTGTGGAGGAATATTTTTAGAAAATAAAGATTGTTCAAACGGTATTGGACTATCTGGACTTTTTATCCCTTTACATATGACTTACTGGCTGATTACTGATGAGAAATTGGAGGTGATGGTGTACAAGAGAGCGATCTAAGGAGATTGTGCCTTGGGAGGTTTGACTCAATGCTGATATTACTAAGGATTGCGGTGAGTTTAAACCCCAGAGGGGAGTGTGGAGCATGGGTGAAGTAATCTGGTGGAAGTGTGTACTATCAATAGTCATCATTTCACTTTTTCTCTCCAATGTGTGGACTTATTACCCCCCTAAACACCCTGACACTAACGATGTAATAACATATCAGGCTGCCAGAGATTTGTTTGTGGACTTCCCACAGCACAATAGAGATATATATGTATATACAAATTTTTGATCTTTAGTGTATAGATTCATCTGGTCATATAATAACCCAGAGGAGCGCTGCTAAATGGTGAAAGTGTTTCTAAAAGGTTATGTGAATGTGAAAAAGGTTATGTGAATGTAAAATATCTATCTACCATTAACAATCATTATACATGTTTTGACGTAAGCGGCTGCTATAGGGCAACCTACATATTGTATTTACTGTTGCATTTTTATTTGGTTTACCGTCCATTGCGCTGAGATAAGGGGAGAGGTGCATTTGTAGCGCCTGTCATCTTTTTCCTTTCTTGTTTCGAATAAACGCTTATTGCGATTTTTTTTACCAAAAATATGTAGAAGAATACGTATTGGCCTAAACTGAGGAAAAATATATATTTTTTTTTATATATTTTTGGGGGATACTTATTATAGCAAAAAGTAAAAAATATTGCATTTTTTTCAAAATTGTCACTCCATTTTTGTTTATAGCACAAAAAAAATAGGATTTTTTGTACTCACCGTAAAATCCTTTTCTCTGTAATTCACCGACCGACACAGCTCCTCTCTGTAACAAATGGGCTGTTAGCCTTATCACTAGGAGAATACTAGGCATAGTTGTAATACAACACTCAGAACTCTTAGTTCCGCCCAGGGGGCGGTCCCTTGGGTAACAACCCTCCTGTCTGCAGACAGACCTCAGTACGTCAACAAGCAGTATAACAAAGATAAAAGGAGGGGAGGGTGCTGTGTCGGTCGGTGAAATACAGAGAAAAGGATGTTACGGTGAGTACAAAAAAGACTATTTTCTCTTATATTCACCGACCGACACAGCTCCTCTCTGTAACAAATGGGACGTCCCCAAGCAGTGCCAAACAAAGGGGTGGGAAAACAGCATAAAAACTCATCCACCGTGGCAAGTGGGAACTAGTGAAACTTTACCCACAAAAAACAGTGCTGGAAAAACCACCACAAAAATCAGGGTATCCTCAACAGGAGTGATCACCCAAAACCGCATCAAACTGCGGAAGTAATGCAAAAGTGCATTAACATAACAGTACTGTGTTTTTATCAAAAAAACAGTAAAAACCTGAAAATATATATTGCATATTCAATTGCAACTACATGGCTGCCTGCAAAACTTTGCAGCCAAAACAGGCATCAACCGATGCACCAACGTCTACCTTGTAGAACTTGGTAAACGCGTGGACGGGCGACCAGGTAGCCGCTTTACACACCTGAGCGGCAGACGCTTGGTGTCGGAAAGCCCAAGACATTCCGATTGCCCTTGAGGAGTGGGCCGTGACCGGAAAGGGGGGGCACCTGCCCCTTCAAGGCGTAGGCTTGTTCTACAATCTGTCCGATCCACCTGGAAATGGCGGCCGACGAGATCGCCATGCCTTACTTTGGACCAGCCACGAAACAAACAGCGAGTCCGACTTCCAAAAGGGAGCCGTGGCAGACAAATACACCTCAAGAGCCGAAGCACATCCAGAGCATGAAGGGCCACCTCCTTAGGGTGCTTCGGCTTAGGACACAGAGATGGCAATACAATGTCCTCATTGATATGAAAAGCCGAGACCACTTACGGTAGAAAAGACGGTTGCGGACTCAACGCCACCTTATCCTTGTGGATAACCAGATAGGGCGACTTGCAAGACAAGACCGCCAGTTCCGAAACCCTCCTGGCCGATGTGATGGCCACTAGGAAGACCACTTTCAGGGAAAGAGTCAACAGGGGAATCTCCCTGATATTTTCAAATGGCGGTTCAGATCCACCCGATAACACCCGGTTCAGATCCAAAGGGGGTAGTGGTGGACGCACCGGAGGGACTACATGTCGTACCCCCTGAACGAAGGTACTCACTGAGTAGCTGAAAAAAAAAAAAAACAGCTACGGCTGAAATTTGCCCTTTAATGGTGCTTAATGCTAATTTCTGGTCTACTCCTTGCTAAAGAAACAGCAGGATCCTGGATATGGAAAAGGAGCACGAATGCCATCCTTTCTCCTCACACATGGAGATGTAGGCCTTCCAGGTAAGATGGTATATCTTCAGAGAAGAAGATTTCCATGCTCTCAACATAATTGGGATCACCAAGTCCGACAGACCCTGGTTCAACACCTGGCTCTTAATAGCCATGCTGTTAAAGTCAGCGATGGTAAAGCAGGATGGAAAATCGGACCTTGAGACAGAAGGTCCTCTCGCAGCGGCAGTCGTCAGGGAGCGTCTGCCACCAGACGCACCAGGTCTGCGTACCAGGGGCGCTACGGACAATCTGGGGCAACCAGTATCACTGGGATCCCCACATCTTCCACTCTGCGAAGCAGACGTGGTAATAGTTTAAGCGGAGTAAAGGCGTAGATCAGCTGGTACTGATCCCATGGAGCCACCAGCGCATCTGACGCGTCGGCCCACGGATCTCTTGTCCTGGACACGAATCTTGGCACCTTCCGATACGGGAGGCCAGCAGATCCACGTCTGGTGTGCCCCACCTCAGGCACAGTAACCTGAAATGTCTCCGGATGCAATGACCATTCCCCAGGGTCCAGCACCTGTCGACTCACATAGTCCACCTGCCAGTTCTCCACTCCCGGGATGTAAATGGCTGACAGGGCCGGTATGTGTCGATCTGCCCACCGAAGTATGTGAGCGACCTCCCATGCAGCGGCTGAGCTTCTTGTCCCCCCTTGGCGATTGACGTATGACACGGCCGTGGCGTTGTCTGACTGGATCCTGATTGGACCGATTTCCCAGACTGAATCACCGGGGACCTCAACCACCAGATCAGTGAGTATCTGACTGACTGGCTCACCTGGATCTGTCGATCCAGGTACAACTGAGATTTGTCCCATTTTGTCAAAATATCTTCTTCTGCAGGACTCTGGTGTGGAACTGGGCATAAGGTACTGCCTTGAAGGAGGCTACTATGAGTCCCAGTACTCGCATGCAAAAGCGGAGAGATGACCACTTGTGGTTCATCCGCTGTTTTACCACAGATCTGAGAGTCTGCAATTTGTATGAAGGGAGAAACACTCTCGCCTCCCTGGAGTCCAGCCGCAAGCCTAGGTACTCCAGACGCCAGGTCGGCAAATTACCGACTTCATTAGGTTCAACAGCCACTCAAATTCTTGCAGGGTCTGCATGGTGATCGCCACATCCTCGTCTAATACCGAGGCGGAAGATCGTCTAGGTATCGCATGATCGCGATCCTATGTTGCCGTAGCAACGCCAACACTGGAGCCAATACCCTGATAAAGACTCGGGGGGCTGAAGCCAGACCAAAGGGACAAGCCACAAACTGGTAGTGGGCTTCCCCGACTGTAAACCGCAGCAACTTTTGATGCCGAAGGCATATGGGTACGTGCAGGTACGCATCCTGGATGTCTAAGGACGCCAGGGAGTCCCCTTGATGGAGTGCAGCGACTACTGAGCGAACCGATTCCATTCTGAACTTTTACAAAGTGATTGAGGACTTTTAGGTCCAAGATCGGCCGTACCCCTTCCTTCTTGGGAACCACAAACAGATTTGAGTAAAATCCCTGGAAGCGTTCCGATTCCGGAACCTGTACAATCACCCCGCACTTCAGCAAATCCCTTACCGCCCCAAGAGGGCCTCCCGGCGAGCCGGGGATATGGGCATGCTGGAGGGGGAAGAAACTGTTTGGCGGCCAAGAGAGAAACTCTATCTTGTAGCCTGTGGAAATCAGATCGCAGACCCATTGGTCGGACAACCGTGAGGACCACTGTGCTGCAAACTCCCGAAGGCGACCCCCCCCCCCCGAGATATGGGTGGGGGCAACCTTCATGCGGTAGCACTTTATTAGCAGGCTTGTTAGGCTTGCGGTTCCAGGGACGTCTTTGATCGTCCGTGGACGTCCTGTCGGGCTGGGACATTTTGTCGAAGCTCCGGGCGGCCGAAAAAGCCGTTTGTGAGCGGAAAAGGAGGGCCCTTGCCTACGGTGTGGCTCCTTAGCCTTCCTGGCCTGTGGGAGTAGTGTACTCTTACCACCGGTGGCATTTTTAACAATGTCATCTAATGAGGCTCCAAAGAGCCGGTCGCCAAGGAAGGGAAGATCCGTCCGGGCTTTTTTGGATGCCTGGTCAGCAGACCAGCAATTTAGCCAAATCAGGCGCCTCAGCACCACAGCTGACACTGAAGCCCTGGATAACAGAGGGAGAGTAGCCAGGGCCACGTCACAGATGTACTTAAGGCCTTGCACTAGTTGGTCTGCTAGTTCCACGCAGACAGGAGAAGCCTGTTGCTCTCCCAATTTGCGGTGCAAAAGTTTTGCCCACTCAGTCAGTGTCTGCGACACAAGTGCGGATGCCAGTACTGGTCGCACGGCTGACACCACCACCGTAAACGAGGAACGAGCCACTGCCTTGGCCTTCCTGTCCGTGGGATCCTTGAATGCAGGAGTCCCCTCAACCGTGATCGTGGTTACTACTTAACCTGGATACTGGGGGGTCCACGACCAGAGGAGCCGACCATCTTTTGAGAAGGCTCTCCTCAAAAGGGTAACACACCATCATGTATTTGGGGACCGAAGGTCCGTCGCGGGCAGCCCCATTTCCTGTAAATGAACTTGTCAAAAAAAGTCAGATACGGGAACACCTTAGGTAAACATGCTGGCTTGCGGGACCCAAAAGGGACCGGTACATCAGCAGAGGAATCTGCTGGCTCCTGAATCTTCAGGGAATCATGCACAGCTGTGATAAGTGCTCCAACAAGTGCTTTGTCGTGCCCAGACCCGGACGGGAACTCATCCTCCTGTCCAAAACGGCCCTGGTCAGCGTCATCTGACAAGACAGAGCAGGGGTCACCAGCCTCAGCAGGACCCGAGTCTGCGTCAGCGCTCCCCCCAGAGGACGGGGGGCAGGGGCCTCTTTAGTGCACCTTCTTCCCACGCACCGCCTCCATCTTGGCAACGAGTAAATTGAGGACCGCCGTCAGGGTGTCCATGGGTACTGCGCAATCCGCAGGTGACACGGTTACAATTGCCTGGATTTCGGGGGAAGAAACACCAGTTTCTGAAGCCATGCTGACCTTATCCCGTCTGCCACCCGAAGTGGACTTAGGACAGTGACAGTCCCACCCTCCTTGCCGCCGCTGACTGAGGGGCTCTTTCCGCCTGACTCACCACCCTGAGGAGTTCTGCGCTGTCCACAAGTAGTGCCTGTAGTCCCTGAGTGCTCCCAAGTGCAGAGGAAACAAAAACTTTGTCTGTGTCAGCCGCTAGAAAGTTCTAGAAATGTGCTCTTGCTTCAATAAAATGGCTGCTCAGCATCCAGTACACAGACAGGAAACACAGGGAAAATGGCTGTGAGAACACACGAGTCATGCTGCTGCTAGAGAACACTGAGAACGTGTTCAGACTTCCAGAAACTGGCCGCCAGTGTCCTGAATAGGAGATAACTTGGAAAATGGCCGCTGGAGTCCAGGAAGGCAACCTGCCCTCGCCCACACCTAAAATGGCCACCAGCAGCTCCATGAGGTACAGAAAGCAAAGATGATAGCAGAAACACAGCGCCGCACCAGACCACAGCCGATCCTCACAGGCACCCTCCGGGAGCAGAACCCACAGGACCCAGGACACCCCCAGCCAGCCAGCATCTCAGATGAGAGCCCACAAAGATCCCTGTATATACAGACATACACCGCTCAGCAGCCACGTGCAGTACCCCACCAGGGAGGGAAGATAGGGACTGGAGAGGTTAGAGAGGGAGGAGAGGAACCCCCGAATCGACCTCCCAGGGAATGCCCAGCTGCTCAGCCCCACCGAGGCAGGGAGAGCTGTACTTACCAGTCCTGAAGAGCTGGGAGACATTCCACTGCAGAACTACTCACTGATCAGTACAGAGTAGCTGCTGGCCTCGGCATACTGTGACGCAGACATCAGTAGCCTGGTCATATGTACGCCCTGGAGCATACAAGCTCACCGACCACCTCTGGAGCTGAGGTTTCGTCGTGGCCTGCCGAGCCGTAGCTGCGACCTGCACACGCTCGACGGCCAGACTGGGGAGACTACAAGGATAAGGGTATCCAGCCTGTCACCCAGCCGGCTGTTGATAGTAGATCACAGGATCAGTCATCTTGCGCAAAAAGCCAAGCTTCTGCTTAAAAAAAAAAAAAAACACGGACCGATGGGCCCGCAGGGTTCCTAGGTCTTTCTCCTTTACTAGGCAAAATAAAACTGAGGTCTGTCTGCAGACAGGAGGGTTGTTACCCAAGGGACCGCACCCGGAACTAAGAGTTCTGAGTGTTGTATTACAACTATGCCTAGTATTCTCCTAGTGATAAGGCTAACAACCCATTTGTTACAGAGAGGAGCTGTGTCGGTCGGTGAATATAAGAGAAATAAAAACCGCAGAGGTGATCAAAGACCACCAAAAGAAAGCTCTATTTGTGGGAAAAGAAAGCTCCATTTGTGGGGAAAAAAAAAAAAGGATGCAAATTTTGTTTGGGAGCCACATCGCACGACCGCGCAATTGTCAGTTAAAGCGACGCAGTGCGGAATCACAAAAAAGGGCCTGGTCCTTTAGCTGCAAATTGGTCCAGGGCTTAAGTGGTTAAAGGGACCGAAAGGAGTCCACTACCCTCCTTCATGGAAGACACTAACTCTTTAAAAAAAGGAAGTCTCTGAACTAGCTTTGGCTGGAATACAATCCTCACAAGATAGTTTTCTATAACTATCAGAAAGCCTGGCCCTACAGTTCCCACATTTCTTCTTCACCGGTTTGGCCTATAAAAAAAAAAAAAAAAAAAAAAAGCAGAAACAAGAACCATAAATGAAAAGAGGTTCCATACAAAAGGTGCCCCTGCTGTAGAGCTATCCACAGACAAGGGCTTACCTTGGGGGCAGTATGGGACCCGGATGCTGCCGCTGGTTCAATACGAGCAGACGCTCCATCCTCAGACCTGTCCTCAAGCTCCATGAAGTGGAGATTGGCCGTAGAGTAGACTGCTGCTGTACTGCTAAATGCACTCGTCTGGCGTTCAGGCAGACTGTTCCACAAGCAGCATGTCCTCAGAGTATCCATGCCGCGATTCCTTATAAAAAAAAACGGCGCCCGGAAGTGTGTCATGTGACTTCAGGTTCCGGCGCCCTCTTGCCACGTCACCGGAAGTCCTCCAACGCCATCTTGGTACACCGCAGTGAAGCGCGAGGAGGACACAGTTCCGCACAGCAGAGCTGGGGAAAAATGGAAGGGAGTTGCCACCACTCACACAGGTAGGCAAGTAACCCCAAAAAAAGGGAACCAGAAGGACCAGCCTCATCTCCGGGGGGAAGAGGGCTGCACCGTAGTTGGGCTGGGCGCCGTCCGCCTTTGGGTGGCTTGACCCAGGACTTGGCCACAACTAGTCCTGAATGAAACCAGAGAAGGGGGGGGGGGGTCCACCAACAACAGTTACCAGACCCATGAAAAAAACAACTGAGGGTTAGAGGAAAGGGAGGGGCCTTTTAAATTGTATCAGATTTGTGTTTTCTGTAGAGGGCGGAGCCCATCATCTCAAGTAGCTGTCCTGGAAGGTGGGGGGGGGGGGGGGGGGGGGGTTACATTTTTTTTTTTGCAAAAAGTTGTCACTAAATGATCTATTGCTCAAACATGCCATGGGCATATGTGAAACTACACCCCAAAATACATTCTGCTGCTTCTCCTGAGTATAAGGATACCACATGTGAGAGCCTAGCCGTGTACAGGACCCCGAAAACCAATCACCGCCTTCAGGCTTTCTAGGAGGCATAAAAATTGTGATTTTACTCCTCACTACCTATCACAGTTACGGAGGCCCTGAAATGTCCAGATAGCACAAAAGCCCCCAAAATGACCCCACTTTGGAAAGTAGACACCCCAAGGTATTTGATAAGAGGCATGGTGAGTATTTTGCAGATCTCATTTATTTTTAAAAGAAAATTATAATTTTTTTTTTTTTTTTTTTCAATTTTCAAAACTTTGTGACAAAAAAAAAAATACTCAACATGCCTCTCAACAGATAGCTTGGGGTGTCTACTTTCCAAAATTGGTTCATTTGGGGGGGGGGTTTTGTGCCAACTGGGCATTTCATGGTCTCCGAAACCGTCATGGACAGCGAGGAGTGAAATGAAAAACGTACGCACTTAGAAAGCCTGAAGGCGGTGATTGGTTTTCAGTCCTTTACGCGGCTAGGCTCCCAAAAAGTCTTGCACATGAGGTATCCCCGTACTCAGGAGAAGCAGCAGAATGTATTTTGGGGTGTAATTTCATATATGCCCATGGCATGTTTGAGCAATAGATCATTTAGTGACAACTTTGTGCAAAAAAATTAATAAAAATCAAAAAAATCAAATAGCTTGGGTCTCTACATTCCAAAATGGGGTCAAGTTGTGCCATCTTGGCATTTCTATGGCCTTCAAAACTAAATCGGTTGTGAGGAGTGAAATCAAAAATTTAAATCCTGAAGGCGGTAATTGGTTTTCGGGGTTCTGTACACAGCAAGGCTCCAAAAAAGTATCACACATGGAGATATCCCCATACTCAGGAGAGGCAGCAGAATTGGGGTGTAATGCCACATATAACCATGGCCATGTTATAGTGACAACTTTGTGTAATCTTTCTTTTTTTTTTTTTTGTCAATTTTCAATCACTTGTGACAAAAAATTAAATATTCAATGGGCTCAACCTGCCTATCAGCAACTTCCTTGGGGTGTCTACTTTCCAAAATGGGGTCATTTGGGGGGGGGGGGTTGTTGTACTGCCCTGCCATTTTAGCACCTCAAGAAATGAGATAGGCAGTCAAACTAAAAGCTGCGTAAATTCCAGAAAATGTACCCTAGGTTGTAGATGCTGTAACTTTTGCGCAAACCAATATACGCTTGACATTTTTTTTTTTTACCAAAGACATGTGGCTGAATACATTTTGGCCTAAATGTATGACTAAAATTGAGTTTTTTTTTTTTTTCCGTTTATATCGCAAAAAAAAAAAAAAAAAAATTGCAGAGGCAATCAAATACCATCAAAAGAAAGCTCTATTTGTGGGAAAAAAAGGACGCAAATTTCATGTGAATACAACATTGCATGACCACGCATTTACCAGTTAAAGCAGCGCAGTGCCAAATTGTAAAAAAAAGTCCTCCGGGACTGAAGTGGTTAATGGCACCTTGTTGTGCCATTAAAGTGAATGGGACAGTCGGTGAGTCAACAGCGGGTCAGAGGACAGAGATGACAGTTGCTCTTTAAAAATAATGATTTAAAAAATCGAGTTGATTTAAATCAAGCCTTTTTACTAGCGATTTAAATCATGATTTAAAGCGACTTGATTTAAATCAAATCCACCCTGTCTACTGAGCTGTCCATCATTGCAGCCTTGCCCAGTGCCTTTGCAACATTTCTCGTCTAGTTGCAGCACTGCCGATTTAAAATTTGCGCCGAGTGGAGAGGACGAGCGCCGACAACATACCGAAAGCCGTGTGCATTTTCGGCGCTCGGCTCCTCTCGCAATCAGTGGAGGTAGGCAGGACAAGCCGAAAATATACGCAGCTTTCGGTATATGGGCTCCGCTCGCTCCCTTCTCAAAAATCAGCGGGGATCGGCGTATAACACGCACCCACGATTTTCCCCTGAGTTTAATAAATACGGTATATGAAAAGTAGAAAGAGGTTAACCACTTCCCGACCGCCAATATACGTCAGCAGTATGGCACAGGTGGGCAAATGGGCATACCCGCATGTCCCTCCTTCAAAGCTGGTGCGCGCACGTCGTGCGACCGTGCCTGCGGACTCGATGTCCGCCGGTGGCCGGCGATCGTGGCTGGGAGAGGCAGAATAGGGAAATGTAAACAAGGCATTTCCCTGTTCTGCCTAGTGACATTACAGGTATCTTCTGTTCCCTGTCTTCGGGAACAGTGAACTCTGTCATGTTCTAGTGAGCCCTCCCCCCTACAGTAAGAACACACCTAGGGAACACACAGTTAACCACTTGATCGCCCCCTGGTGTTAACCCCTTCCCTGCCAGATACATTTATACAGTAATCAGTGGCTATTTTTAGCTCTGATCATTGTATAAAATGTCAATGGTCCCAAAAAAGTGCCAAAAGTGACTGATCTGTCTGCCGCAGTCCCAATAAAAAAAAAAAAAAAAAAAATCACAGATCACCACCATTACTAGTAAAAAATAAATAAATAAAAATGCCATAAATATATCCCCTATTTTGTAGACGCTATAACTTTTGCACAAACCAATCAATATACACGTATTGCAATTTTTTTTAACCAAAAATATGTAGAAGAATACATATTGGCCTAAATTGATGAATAAATTCGTTTTTTTATATATTTTTGGGGGGATATTTATTATAGCAAAAAGTAAAATTTATTGCTTTTTTTTTTTGCACAATTGTTGGTCTTTTTTTGTTTATATCGCAAAAAATTAAAACTGCAGAGGTGATCAAATACCACCAAAAGAAAGCTATTTGTGGGGAAAAAAAAAAGAACGTCAATTTTGTTTGGGTACAACGTCGCATGACCGCGCAATTGTCAGTTAAAGCGACACAGTGCCGAATCGCAAAAAAAGCTCTGGTCATTGAGGGGGCAAATTCTTCCAGGGCTGATAATAAAAACATCTTTTCCATTCTGAAGCTTCCCTCCAACCACTTTGCATAATATTTTATATATACTGTGATTCTGTACTTGCCAAATATGCTGCAAAAATCTCCCACCACTGAGTCTGGCTGCAGCCATTTTAACTGTGGGCAGCCAAAGCTGCTGCCTGTTCACTTACTGGATTTACACAGAGGCACACCTCCAGCTCTGCAGCTGTCATTGCCCCTCTTATGACTCATCCCCCTCTCTCTTCCTGGCAAACTCTCACAAGAATGAGAGAGCTGTGCATGATGTCATTAGCCTAGGCTCAGACAAGAAAGAGGACGTGGGCTGTATACGGTATTTACTGGCAGAAAAAAAATGTTTTACTATCCAAAAGGGCAGAAGATTTAAAGTGGTTGTAAACCCGCAGAAAAAAAAAAAAAAAATTCTGCAAGACAAAGGCATAATGCGCTAGTATGCATAGAATACTAGTTTATTATGAAATACTTACCTTAGATCAAAGCCCGTGCACACATGACGACATCACTTCCACGCATGCATGTGGGAGCCGCCGGTAACGGCACACCAGCTGAAAAAATGGTATAAGTGAGCCGTTTCTTCAGTGCACGTGTGCCGATGACATTGGCTAATGCTGATACAGTGAATATCTCCTAAACGGTGCAAGTTTAGGAGATATTAATGGTACCTACAGGTAAGCCTTATTATAGGCTTACCTGTAGGTAAAAGTGGTGTGTAAGGGTTTACAACCACTTTAATAGATGGAAAGTTGAATAAATGACTGAAGGTCTGCTTTAAGGACACATGAACATAGACAGGAAATGCTTAGCAAGCAAATTTACTGAAAGAGTAGTTGATGTTTGGAATAGATTTCTAGCTGAGGTAGTGAGTCAGTCAACAGTATGTGGTCTTTTTTCTGATGTCATTCTATTATCTTTTTAAGGGTTTGTTCACACGTGCGGCTAGGGGTGCTAAACAAGGCCGTTGAGATCAGATTTACCCCTTGCAATGACATGCAACTGCACAGGGCTGTACACATATCATAACCATCATACTGTGCCGATGAACGTAACCTATGCAAGTCTATGGGTTGCACTAGAACTGTGTGCAATACATGCGACTGAAGCATTTACAAGGTTACATCAGGCAGTGAGGAGGCAACTTATTGCCTCCTCACTAACACCACCAGCCAAACACTTGCTTTTCCGAGGGTAGGCAAGCGCTACCACACATGTGATGCAATCATTGGAGCCGAGACTAGCCGAAAATACACGCGGCTTTCGGTATATCGGCTCCGCTCGCTCCCTTCTCAAAAATCAGCAGGAGATCGGCGTATAACATGCACCCACGATTTTCCCGATTTAAAAAAATAATAATAAAAAATAATAATAATAATAATAATAAATACGGTAGTTGTCGATTAGTTGTTTGTGCCCTATGTCAAAGCAAAGTGCCTAATGGCTGGCTTGCTGTTTGACAGTCCTTACATGGTCCTTGTGACGTCACTGACCCAGCATGCACCATTTCAGGGTTGGTGCGCTCGCTCATTCCCCCCTCCCCTCCCTTTCTGGACCTGCATGTTCAAGTTAGGGTCTTTTTTTTATTTCAGCTGTCAGCAGGGAAACCCATTGACAGCTGATGACTCCTCAGTTGTTAGGAACACCACGGCTGGCTTCCCAGCCCCACCTCTTAACAACTAGCTTTTACTGCACTCTGATTGGGCAAAGCTTTGCCCAATCAGGGCGCAGAAGGCACTGTGCAGCTCGCAGTGCATTGCAGGCCGTTAGGGGGCGAGACGGCAAACATCCAGCAAATTTGGGTGTCCCCCGAACAGGGCAAACTGCCAATGTTCAGCCCAAACTCATGCTCGGGCCCGTTCACCCAACACTATTTACCACTGCATATAATCAAAAAAAAATAAAAAATAAAAAAGTCTTTTTTTAAACTTTACATATTACCTAAAATTATACACTGCCCTTTTTTGGAGGTTTTAATCCAATTAAAGCGGTAGTAAACCCGCTGACATGTTTTTTTTTTTTTTTTTTACACCTGTAAGGGAAAAGGCATAATGAGCTAGTATGCACCGCATACTAGCTCATTATGAAATACTTACCTTAGAAAGAGGCGTCGGTAACTCACCTGGTCCACTCCGAGGTCACTGACATGTTGCCTCAGCGTGTCTTCCGGGTATCGCGACTCCAGCGCTGTGAGTGGCAGCGCACGGGAGACTTCGTCCCGGCAGGGTTCGTATTCTGCCGGCCTTTCAGACGAGAATCCCCCGTGCGCATGCGCCGCTGCAGTCAGCGGCGTATTGCACGGGGAATATCTCCTAAACCGTAAAGGTTTAGGAGATATTTTTTTTTACCTACAGGTAAGCCTCATTATAGGCTTACCTGTAGGTGAAAGTGGAAAATGTGACTTTACTTCCACTTTAATCAGCCAACTAATCAATTATGAAAATAATTGTTAGTTGCAGACCTACAGGCTATGTAAAGCATCTTGATGTCACTGCTATACAAGGTAACAGCTGGCTTTGTAAATAACTTTGGTGGACACAGAGTGGATTAATAGCCTTTGTGGCCATTGAGAAATATATGATTTATAAAACAATCAAAACATTTTCATTTGATGTGGATCACACATTTGCTGTGTTCTGCTACCAGGAAATGCATTGCAGGCTGATAGAAACCTGGACCACTGTCACTTGGCAATCAGTCGTTACCGAAAATGCTAGAAAAACAGAATAGTGAATAGCAGACAACAGTTGCTCGGCCTCGAACCCACGCTGTCTGGGCCATGCACCCATTCCTGCATGGCTCTCAAATTTTCAACATTAAGCTGCAATGTACACATCTACAGACTGCATGCAGTACAGGGTGGAAACAGGACCGGCGCACATGCCTGTTTGAACAAAGCTACTTTCACGCTGATCTGCTAAAAAAATATGTCAGAACGTATATTTTACCGCATTGGCGGTGCGGTTTTTAACCAGTTACTGACCGCCCACTGTCATATGACGACGGGACGGTGCAGCTCTCGTGGCGGGCCGCCGTCATATGACGGCGGCTAAGAAACACGGGACGTGCGCGTGATCGCGGGCGCGCAGCCGTGCTCTGTCAGTGCCGGCGTGTCCCGGAGACACACCGCGTCACTGACAGGGGTGAACAGCCATTGGGCATGGCTGTTCACCATGTGATCAGCCGCAATTACGTCGCAGCTGATCACATTGGGAAGTCCCGGCTTTAGATAGGGGCGCGATCGGGAGCACGGTCATGTCGGTGGCGGCGTGTTCCCAGGAACACTGCTCGTCACTGACAAGGGTAAACAGCCAAATGCCTGGCGGCTGTTTACCACGTGATCCATTCACAGCCGACCACTAAATGTAAACAAAGACCGGTTACTAGCTGTTACCGGCTATTCTCTCCTCACACACCGTTACCAGTGTGAGGAGAGAACAGCCAGGAGCAGTGAGTTACCGATCTTTGTCTGTACTGTAGTGCACCAAACACAACCAAAGAAAACCTGTCACATCCCCCCCCCCCCCCCCCATTACAGCTGTCACCCAACAGTCACCACAAAAGTGTCCACAAAGTGCACCTGTCACCCATCAGTGCCCACAAAGTGCACCTGTCACCCATCAGTGACCATCGGCAGTGACCGTCATAAGTTAAGTGACCGCCATCAGTGACCGTCATAAGTGACCCAGATCTGTCACCTATCAGTGCCCACAAAGTGTACCTGTCACTGTCAGAGACTGCCGTCAGTGATTCACCTGTCCCCCATCAGTGATCATCGCCAGTGACCCATCCGTGACCCTCATCTGTCACCTATCAGTCACCATCAGTGACTGTCACCCATCACCCACCAGTGACCGTCACACGTCACCCGTCACCCACCAGTGACCGTCACACATCACTGACCGTCACACGTCACCTGTCGCACAGCCCATCAGAAAGCATGTCCAAAAGGTTATATACAAGTGAGGAGGCGTTCCAGATCCTCGCCATGACTGCCAAGAGCAGCGGGGAGTTCTCAACAGATTCAAATGCCAATTCCGATCGTTCAAATTCAGCATTTGAACCAATCGAAAGTAGTATATCGGCAAATGAATCAGAGGAAGAATGGATCCCTCCTAAACGAGCACGGCGTTCTGGAAACCAGGCAGCCACCAGCAATATATCCCAGGATCAGATTCCCAGGCCCAGTACCAATGCTGCCGCCAGCGAAAGGCCACAAGAAATGCCCAGCCCCAGTACCAGCACTGCCGCATCATCACGCCCAAATGCCAGCACAGGAACAAATCCCCCAACTACCAGCACTGGAGTGCCACGTCCCCAAAGAGCCAGGGCCGCTACATACCTACCAGATGGTCTTGCCAATCCAACATGGCTGCCTTCCAACTCAGGATCAGCAAGAATCCCCCCTTTCACCGCACAGCCAGGTGTGCAGGCCAATACCCCACATTTTTCTCCAATTGATTGTTTTCATTTAATTTTTCCCGACACTTTGCTGCAACTCATCGTGGACCAGACCAATTTATATGCCCAGCAGTATATTGCCAACAACCCCCAATCATCTTACGCCCGTCCATTTGAGTGGAGAAGCTTGACTCTGGAGGAGTTCAAAGTGTTTATGGGCCTCACCATAAACATGGGGCTTACCAAAAAAAATGAAGGACATGCCTATTGGTCCACCGACCCCATCCACCACCTGCCCATTTATTCTTCTGCAATGTCCAGGTCCCGATACAGGATGATAATGCGTTTTTTCCATTTCAGGGACAACAGCCCGTGTCCTCCCCGCAATCATCCAAATCATGACAAAATTATATAAAATTCGCCCACTCATTCATTTCTTTTCCCAACGATTTGCAGAACTCTATGTCCCCGAAAAGCACATATGTGTAGATGAGTCCCTGGTACCCTTTTCAGGCCGGCTAGGAATAAAACAATACATTCCTAGCAAAAGGGCCAAATACGGAGTGAAGTTTTATAAGCTTTGCGAGAGAGCCACGGGATATTTGTATGCTTTCCGCATATACAAAAGGAAAAGATTCCCAGCTCCAGCCCCCTGAGTGCCCGGCCTACATGGGCACAACTGGTAAAATTGTATGGGACCTGGCATACCCACTGCCGAGGAAAGGTTACCACATATACCTGGATAACTTCTACACCAGCCTGCCCCTTTTCAAACACCTATACCTCGCAGAAACCCTGGCCTGTGGAACCTCCAGAAAGAATAGGAAGGGCTTCCCACAAGCCATAGTAAACAAGAAATTGCGAAGGGGAGAAAGAGCAACCTTGCGATGCAACGAAGTGCTGGCCTTGAGGTGGAAGGATACCAGGAATGTGTACATGATGTCCACCATCCATGATGACACTACAGTGGAAGTTCAGAGAAGACAAGGTCCCATCGTAAAGCCAAAATGTGTACAAGATTACAATCTGTACATGGGAGGGGTGGATTTCAACGACCAAATGCTTCAGCCCTATTTAGCAATAAGGAGGTCCCGTTTCTGGTACAAGAAGGTAGCACTCTATTTAATTCATTTGGCCATTTATAATGCCTACATAATTCACACCAAATCCACAGAAAGCCCTGCCCACTTCCTAAAATTTATAGAAAAACGTTGTCAGGTCCCTCACCTACGATCGAAGACCCACCCCAGAAAACCTTCGCTCTGATGGCGTTAGCCGACTTCACGAACGCCACTTCCCGGACCACATTCCACCATCTGAAGCCGGCCGAAGACGCCAAAAAAGATGTCGAGTATGCAGCAAAAATGGATTTAGAACTGATACCAGCTACCATTGTGTCGATTGTCCCTCCAAACCCGGCCTTTGCATTGGTGTATGCTTCAGACTATATCACACATCCCTAAATTATTAGTCCATATTCTTAACCATTTCCCCATTTTCAACATCTGTGCTGACCATTCCCCATGCTTCCTCAAATATCCACTGCCTTCCACGTGAACTGACCCTGGCCTGTTTTTTGACTATGCCTTTGCCAACTGTTTGGACTGCTTCCACGTGAACTGACCCTGGCCTGTTTTATCAACTACGCTTCTGCCTACTGCTTGAACGTGAACTGACCCTGGCCTGTTTTATGGACTATGCTTTTGCCTACCGCTTGGACTCATCTGTTGCCCTGCTACTGTAGTACACAGGGGTCATACATGCGAGGGGCTCCAGAAATGTTTTTCCGGATGGAGAAAACAATTTTTTTGTTGTCTCCGGGTTTCTTAATTTCCGGATTAGGGTCTGGAGTCCGGAGGCTTCATAGAGATTTGGGCGGGTCGAAGCCTCTACGCCTGTGCACAGGTCTTACCTGATTGCGGCCCTCAGCCTGCTGCTGACTTACTGCCACTATCTCCCTGCCTGCAGCATAAACTGACCACACCTGGACACATTTTCTATGGACAAATGCTTTGGCTGTGCTGACGATATCCTTGTGCTGACTATAGACAATATTCCTACCTGCTGCCTGGATAATTATTATTGTTGCCAAGCACATCCCTGTATGCCAGGGCTTGACAAATTTGCTTAGAATCTAGGAGCCAGCTAAAAAAGTTAGGAGCCAGTTTTTGTAAATCGTAAATAAGAATTGCTCACGCTGGTGGCAAGTAAAAGAAGACAAAAATAAATACAATTTTGTTAGACGATTTTGCAAATAAGTCATTGGCGGCGCTGATGGGCACTGATAGGTAGAGGTCGACCAATATGGGTTTTTTTCTCTGGCCGATGCCGATATTTAGAAATGGGGGGGGGGGGGGGGGGGGGCGATATATTTTCTTTTTCCTTCATCTAAGAAAATCTAGGGTGGAGAGGTAGGGTGCAGCCTATCAGTGTCCATCAGTGCCACCTCATTAGTGCCCACCAGTTCAGCCTGTCAGTGTCCATCAGTGCCCACCGGTGCAGCATATCAGTATCCATTAGTGCCCACCAGTGCAGCCTGTCAGTGCAACCCCATCAGTACCCACCAGCGCATCCCATCAGTGCCCGCCAGCGCATCCCATCAGTGCCCGCCAGCGCATCCCATCAGTGCCCGCCAGCGCATCCCATCAGTGCCCGCCAGCGCATCCCATCAGTGCCCGCCAGCGCATCCCATCAGTGCCAGCCAGCGCATCCCATCAGTGCCCGCCAGCGCATCCCATCAGTGCCGCCAGCGCATCACATCAGTGCCCGCCAGCGCATCACATCAGTGCCCGCCAGCGCATCACATCAGTGCCAGCCAGCGCATCCCATCAGTGCCAGCCAGCGCATCCCATCAGTGCCAGCCAGCGCATCCCATCAGTGCCAGCCAGCGCATCCCATCAGTGCCAGCCAGCGCATCCCATCAGTGCCAGCCAGCGCATCCCATCAGTGCCAGCCAGCGCATCCCATCAGTGCCCGCCAGCGCATCACATCAGTGCCAGCCAGCGCATCCCATCAGTGCCCGCCAGCGCATCCCATCAGTGCCCGCCAGCGCATCCCATCAGTGCCCGCCAGCGCATCCCATCAGTGCCCGCCAGCGCATCCCATCAGTGCCCGCCAGCGCATCCCATCAGTGCCCGCCAGCGCATCCCATCAGTGCCCGCCAGCGCATCACATCAGTGCCAGCCAGCGCATCACATCAGTGCCAGCCAGCGCATCACATCAGTGCCCGCCACTACAGTTCAGTGCCCACCAGTACAGCCTAATAATGTAATTCACTCCCTACCAGCGGAGCGCTCCCGGCTCCGTTCCGTCCCCTCGTCTGGCCAAAGACAGCTCCATCTGTCCCCTGACGTGCTGCGCTCCGGACTACAAATCCCAGAGTGCAGCGCGGCCGGTAACTGCCAATCGACGGCCGCCGCTGCCGAGTTCCTCCACTGGAGTGCAAGGCGCGCATCGCAGCAGCGCCCACCAGATGGCACTGGTTTGCACAAAAGGAGCATGTATTTGCTCCAGCAGGCCACAAAGCCGCGGCCTCAATTTTCGACTGATTCATCCTCGGCGGAGGGGGGGGCACATCGGAGGAATCCCGTCCATTGCTGCAGTGTAACCCAGGCGCCAGGACGCAATTTCCAGTCGCCATGGCGACCTGGCGCCTGGGTTTTGTCGAGCCCTGCTGTATGCTGCCTGCTGCCTGCTGCCTGGACCAAATCCCTCCTCTGGGGACACTACAAAAACCACAGGTAATACTTTATTTTTACCCTTTGCTCAATAGTATTTATTTTGGAGCGTATTTTTTGGTATGTAAATGCTATGTGTTAGTAATATAAGGGCCTTCAAAAATAATAGGTTGTCAGGAAATTAGAAGTGCAATTTATGCTTGTAGAACGCATGAAGTTGCTACTTCACTGGCGGGCCTCTGTATGTGGCCAGGCTGTGTAAAAGTCTCACACGTGGTATAGCCATACTCAGGAGGAGTAGCAGAATGTATTTTGGGGTGTCATTTTTGCTATGTACATGCTATGTGTTGGAAATATCTTAAAAATGGACAACTTTGTGTGAAAAAAAAAAAAATGCGTTTTCATTTTTTTTCCACATATTCCAAAAACTTCTGGAAAAAAAATGAACAGTTCAAAAGACTCATAGATTATACGTTGGGGTGTCCGCTATCCAAAATGGCTTGTTAGTGTCTCAAGAAATGAGATAGGTCTTCAGTACATCAGGTGTGATCAATTTTCAATGATTTGCACCATAGCTTGTAGACTCTATAACTTTCACAAAAACTAAATAATATACACTAATTAGGGTTATTTTTACCAAAGATATGTAGCCATATACATTTTGGCCAAAATTTATGAAGAAATATTACTAATTTGTAAAATTTTATGACAGAAACAAAGAAAAATGCATTTTTTCACCAAATTTCCAATCTTTTTTAATTTATAGCACAAAAAAATAAAAAAACCACTAGTGATTATATACCGCCAAAAGAAAGCTCTATTTGTGTGAAAAAAAGGACGCAAATTTCATTTGGGTACAGTGTTGCATGACTGAGTAATTGTCATTCAAAGTGTGAGAGCGCTGAAAGCTGAAAATTGGTCTGGTCAGGAAGGGGGTGAAAGTGCACTGTAGGCAAGTGGTTAAAGGACACCCCCTACACAGAACATTAAACAGTTAATACATTTGTGAAATTCCTTACCATTGAAGGGAAAAGTCTAAGGCCCCTTTAGGTTCGCCTGTCAGTTTTTCAGGTGAACCTGATCGGACCCTCCATTCACTCCTATGGAGGGGCAGATGTTAGCGGTGACATGTCGACTGATACCTGCTGCTATCCGATCCTGTCCGTAAAATCCAGACAGAGGGTGTCTTTTCCATCCGTCTGGCGGATTGGATGAAAACGCACGAGCACAGTAAGCGGAGACCGACATGTCATCCTCCTGCTCAGTGGGGATCAGCGGATTAATCCTCCCCTGAGCAAGCAGAGTCCAACAAACGGACAAGCCCGCGTGAAAGGGGTCTAACTGGTCAGCTCTCTAATTCGAAAGATGCAGCATCTATTCTGCCAAGGTGGAGGTATTACAGCAATAACTACATCATATCCTCTCGTCTCTCTTTACAGGAAAAGGAACTACATTTCCCATAAACTTTTGGGAATTGCAGTGAATAGAGAGAGTGTACACTAGACCTGTACATGTTAAATGTGAACTAGCCCACGTCAACATACTGTATTTATCGGCGTATAACACGCATCCCAAGTTTAGTAGGGAATTTTAAGGAAAAAAAAGACTTAGTTAGACTTATCGGTGACGGTATTTCTAAGAGCCTTTCAGGACAACCCTGGAGAGAGCGCAGCTCCGCCCACTTTTCAGGAAACACATGCTTGACCTTTAAAACCCCTCCTCTTCCACCATGGCCTCAGTTATTGGGGACCTCCGGCATACTGGAAAACAAAGCACAGAGAACCACACAAAAAACCATGACAGATACTTGTATCCTTTTTTATGCATTCAGAAACACAAGGGAGGGAACTAGGGGTTGTCCTGAAAGGCTCTTAGAAATACCGTCACCGGTAAGTCTAACTAAGTCTTTCTCAAATCGCCTTTCAGGACAACCCTGGAGAGGATAACCGAGAAGCTTACCTAGGGTGGGACTACTGCCTGCAGTACCTTCCTGCCAAAGGCCTGATCTGCAGCTGACAGTAAGTCCAGTCTGTAGTGGCGAAGGAAGGTCGAGTAGCTTGACCACGTGGCCGCCTTACAGATCTGATCAGGCGTAGCACCGGCCCTTTCAGCCCAAGAAACTGCTGTTGCCCTCGTGGAGTGGGCAGCAATCCCCGCTGGGGGCACTTCCCCTTTGGCCTTGTAGGCCTCTGCAATAGTCCCCCTAAGCCACCTGCCCAAGGTGCTCTTTGAAGCTTTTTCCCCTTTGCGGGGTCCTGAGAAGATCACAAAAAGGGCATTAGACTTCCTGAACTCCCTAGTGACCAAAAGGAACTGCAGAAGACATCTCCTTACATCTAGCGTGTGAAACGCCTCCTCACCTGCGATGGCAGGAGCTGTAGAGAAGGTAGGCAAAACAATTTGCTGGGAGCGATGAAACTTCGAGGAGACCTTGGGCAGGAACGCTGGGTCTGTTTGAAGAACCACTCTGTCTGGGAAGATTCTAAGGAAAGGTTCCGTAACTGCTAGAGCTTGTAGCTCACTAATACGTCTTGCTGACGTAATAGCCACCAAAAAAAAATAGTTTTCAAGACTAAATCTTTTAAACAAGACCCCTGTAGGGGTTCAAAAGGTGCCTCCATAAGCCCCTGGAGGACAATGGATAAATCCCAACTAGGAAAAAAGGTAGGAGCCACTGGCCTATTTCGAGCCAGAGCTCTAAAAAAAATCTGGAAATTAAAGTCTCCCTGGACAGGGTTTTTTCAAAATAAACAGATAAAGCTGCTACCTGTGTTTTCAGGGTGCTAGCTGCTAATCCTTTTTCCATCCCCTCTTGGAGAAATTCCAGAACGGACACTACACTTTTGACCTGGAATCCCTTAGAGGTACAGTACGAATTAAATTTTTTCCAAACTTTAAAGTATATTGCCCTAGTCACCTCCTTTCTACTGGACAGGAGAGTCCTGACTACTCTATCGGACAGGCCTCTAGCTTTTAGGAGGTCTTTTTCAGAAGCCAGGCCGTTAGCTGAAGTCTGCCTACTTCTGGGTGAACCACCGTTCCCTGCAACAGCAGGTCCTCCCTGACTGGCAGCCTCCACGGAGGCTCCACTGCTAAGCCTAGGAGAGCCGAAAACCAGGGCCTTTTGGGCCAGTAGGGTGTGATCAGGATCATACCGATCCCCTCTTCCCTGAACTTCCTCAGTACCAACGGAATTAAAGGGAAGGGGGGAAAGGCATAGCACAGGTGGTAGTGCCATGGGTGAGCCAGGGCATCCAGACCCACGGCTCCGTCCTCCCTGTGCAGGGAAAAGAACCTGCGGACCTTGCAGTTCTGCCGATTGGCAAAAAGGTCTATTTGAGGAGACCCCCACACTTTGGTGATCATAAGAAAGACGTCTTGATTCAGAGCCCATTCTGCCTCCAACAGCCTTTTCCTGCTGAGCATGTCCGCGAAAAGGTTTAAGGAACCCTTCAGGTGGACTGCCGAGAGGGAGGCTACCCATGGTTCCGCCCAACTGAAAAGTTGCTCGGCTAGGACCATAAGAGCACTGCTCCTGGTTCCTCCCTGTCGCTGTACATAAGCCACTGCGGTCGTATTGTCCGAGAGGATCTGGACATGATGACCCCTCACTTCCTCTCGAAAAACTCGAAGGGCTAAGAGAATGGCCCTGAGCTCCCGCCAGTTTGACGATCTTCGCGACTCTGTTTTGGTCCAGGTCCCTTGTGTCGTCAAACCGTCCAGATGAGCCCCCCAACCCCAAGCACTCGCGTCTGTTGTGAGGCGCTTGTCCAACGGGAAGACCCACGGGAGACCTCTGGAAAGGTTGGTCGGACACCTCCACCACCATAGAGCCCTTTTTACTCTTACCGTGAGCCTGATTTGTTTCTCTAGAGAAACCTGATGCGACCAGGACTTCAGGATATTTGCCTGAAGAGGCCTGGCGTGAAACCGAGCCCAAGGTACTGCCGGTATTGCGGCTGTGAGAAGCCCCAGAACCTTCATGGCAGAACGAACTGAGATTGCACAGTTCGTTTGGACCTGCTTCACTGCCGCCTGGACCTTTTCCCGCTTTGCCTGCGGGAGAAAAACTCTCTGGAGGACTGAGTTGATTACATAACCCAGGAAAGTTATTTCCTGACTCGGTACCAGGCTTGACTTCTCTAAGTTGAGGAGCCACCCCAGGCTTCTGAGGTGGATTTGAGCAACCTGCAAATTCACAGCTACCTGCTCCTTGGAGTCTGCAAAAAATAGAAGGTCGTCTAGATAGGGTACTACGGGAATACCCTTCAGCCTCAGGGGCTCCAGAGCTTCCGCCAAAATCTTCGTGAAGATCCTGGGGGAGGACGAGAGTCCGAAGGGCAGAGCTCTGAATTGCAGGTGCCAAACGGACTCCCCCAGATTGACTGCCAGCCGCAGAAATTGCTGGGAGGTCTGGGCAATTGGAATGTGTAGGTAAGCATCCCTTAGATCTAGGGATGCCAGGAAACAATTCGGCATTAACAATTTCGTTATCGAGTGGATGGTGTCCATACGAAAATGTTTGTACCGGATCGAGCGGTTTAGGATCTTTAGATTTAAGATCAACCGAAATTTTCCTGAGGGTTTTCTGACTAGGAAAATGTGGGAGTAAAACCCCTGCCCTTGTTGATGTTTTGGGACCTCGACAACCACCTCTTGCTGTATCAGATCCTGCAGCAGGTTCGTCATGGCAGAGGCCTTGTCTTGATCCCTTGGAAGGGTCGTGACATAGAACCTGTTCGGAGGAGGTTCTAGAAACTCTAGGTTGTAGCCCTGGGCGACAACACTCCTCACGAATGGGCTCGGAGTCATCCTGTTCCATTGCGGAAGGAAAGCTGACAGCCTTCCTCCTACTGGAACCAGACCGTCATTTGCTCTTGGGTGTATGGTCGGAGGGAGCTCTAAACAGGACTCCTCCCCTACCTCTACCCCTCTGGGGAGCCCAACGGCTTCTGTTATCTTCCCTACTTTTTTGGGACTGCTGAACAGCACGAAAATTTTTCTTCGGTGCCTGTTTCTTCTTAGTAGGGAAGGCCTTCTTTTTATCAGCAGTTCTGTCCAAGATGGTTTCCAGATCTGGCCCAAAAAGTAGGTCCCCAGAAAAGGGAAGGCCACATAGCCTAATCTTTGAGGCCGTGTCACCCGACCAAGTCTTTAGCCAGACAGCACGACGGGCTGAATTAACTAAAGCAGAAGACCTAGCTGCCAACTTGATAGACTCGGCAGAGGCGTCGGCCATGTATTTTACTGCCTTCAGGATCAAAGGGAAAGATTCCAAGAGGTCTTTCCGAGATGTCCCCGCCTCAATATGACTCTTAAGTTTCTCCACCCAGCATTCTAGGTTCCTTGCTACTACCGTGGAAGCCATGGCTGGTTTGAGGCTAGCTGCCGCAGAATCCCATGCCTTTTTAAGGAGGCCATCAGCCCTCTTATCCATCGTGTCCTTGAGGACCCCCATGTCCTCAAATGCCAAATCAGTGCGGCGTGAGACCTGGGAGAAAGCGGCATCCACCCGCGGCTTTTTATTCCAAACCTCCGACTCTTTGTCGTCGAATGGGAAGCGCCGTTTGAGGGTTTTGGAGAGAAAAGGACCTCTCTCAGGGTCCTTCCACTCCCTTTTGACTGTGTCTGAAAGTACCCGATGGACCGGAAAAACCCTGGTTTTGGTGTCATCCAGGCCCTGATACATTCTGTCATGGACTGACAGTTGGACCTTTTCTTCCTGAATGTCTAAGGTAGTATATATACCTTTAAGTAGGTCATCTACTTCTTCTAGGGAAAGTTTGTACCTAGACCTACGGTCCTCATCCTCCTCTTCCCCCTCATCCTCTGAATCCCTGAGGGAAGGAAGAGTGCTTGTCCCCTCGTCCTCGGAATCCAGGATCTCCAGCTGTCTGGAGGTGGATTGTCTAGGACTTAGAGGTGGCTGCTGGCTAGTGCTCTGACCTGCTGGGTTCTGAGCCAACATAGTTTTTACAGAACTCAGGGAACTAGCAATCTCCTTAACAGAGGAGAAGAGGTCCCTGTACTGCTGGGAGGACTCTTCCTCCACCAGCTCCCTAATGCAAGCTTTGCAAAGGGCTTTTTGCCAAGATTCCCGCAATGGTACTTTGCACGAAGGGCATTTCTTCTGGCCTGGAGGGTTAGATCGTTTAGTTTTCCCCAAGACAGTCTCCTAAAAGAAACCAAAAAAAAAGGAATGTCTTACTGCTACTGCAGAGGGCCCACTAAAACAAACAGTGCTCACACCGACCACCAACAGGGAGAAGGACAACACCCCACTGTGACAAACAAAGGGGAAAAGACACAGCCACCAAAAACCCACAGGTCTGAGTGACAGTAACCTCAGAAACCTGAAGGGGCAGGCTCCCCTGAGGGAGGGAAATACAGTTCACAGGAAAAAACATAGGCCCATAAGGGTAAGAATCAAGAGCACCGTTGTGCCCCTCTTACCTGGGCCTGACCGGCGCTCGTGGTGCCTGCCTCCACCGACGCTGACGATCTCTCTTCCATCATGCAGAGAGCGCAGCGGGGACTGAATCTGACACAGCTGAATTTTAAAACTCCCGGGCGTTGCGTCATTACGCTGGCCGGAAGCTTGCACACGGTCTAAGGACCCGCCCCCTAGCCCCTGCGTTGTCAGGCGACCGGAACCACTCGTCGCCCCGCCCAAACAGGAAGCCGCGTCACTGGCCGCCGCGTCATCCGCCCTCCAGAGGGGACCCGGAAGCCAACTCAGCGCCAGCGCGCGAGATTCAAACTCGGGCTCCCGGGTCCAAGACGCCTCGACCTCCTGCTCGGCCATGCTCCCCTAAGCTGGACAAGGCTGGGGACTCCGGAACACCCTCCGAACGTACCAGGAAGGTGCTGGGATGGTCGTTTTGCCGCGAATCGCACCTCACCGAGGTAAGGCCTTTCAGCTCCCCCTGGAGAGATCACAGCCCTGCTGGTTCCCACAAGTGCTTCCACATGGCGGAGGAAACACAAATAACAGAGGCCATGGTGGAAGAGGAGGGGTTTTAAAGGTCAAGCATGCGTTTCCTGAAAAGTGGGCGGAGCTGCGCTCTCTCCAGGGTTGTCCTGAAAGGCGATTTGAGGAAAAAAAACTTACATTTAAATGCCGATCAATCCAGCCTTGTCCGGTGTCATTGCAGCCTTGCCCTTAAAAATCATGGCGGGACTGCGAGTGTCCAAAAGCCGCTGAGAGGCTCACAATCGGTGGGGGATCGGCGTATAACATGCACCCACAATTTTCCCCTGATTTTAAGGGGAAAAGAGTGCGTGTTATACGCCGATAAATCACACCCTTCATACTCCAGCCACACTGCTGAGCACACAGATGACAGTCTTATAAATGTGAAGCATGCATTTGCACTATGTTTAGTTCATTCTAAGTACTCTACTTTCATTAACCACTTCCCGCCCGGTCAATAGCATATTGACGTCCGGGAAGTGGTTCCGTTATCCTGACTGGGCGTCATATGACGTCCTTCAGGATAACATGCCGCCGCGCGCCCGTGGGGGCGCGCATCGCGGCGATCGGTGTGTCAGTCTGACACACCGCTACACTGATCTCGGTAAAGAGCCTCCGGCGGAGGCTCTTTACCACGTGATCAGCCGTGTCCAATCACGGCTGATCACGATGTCAACAGGAAAAGCCGGTGATCGGCTTTTCCTCACTCGCGTCTGACAGACGCGAGTAGAGGAAAGCCGATCGGCGGCTCTCCTGACAGGGGGGGTCTGCGCTGATTGTTTATCAGCACAGCCCCCCTCAGATGCCCACACTGGACCACCAGGGACTCCACTAGGATCACCAGGGAAGTGGGCAACATGTGGATGGCCAGGTATGTACCCCCTGGCCAACCACATGTGCAAATGATGCCCAATCTGTGCCAGTCAGTGCCCACAAATGGGCACTGGCTGGCACCATCAAGTAGCAAGCAGTGCCACCCATCACCCAGCAGTGCCACCCATCAGTGTAATCAGTGCCACCCATCAGTGTAATCAGTGCCACCCATCAGCGTCCAGCAGTGCCACCCATCAGCGTCCAGCAGTGCCACCCATCAGCGTCCAGCAGTGCCACCCATCAGCGTCCATCCGTGCCCATCAGTGCCCACCTATCAGTGCCCATCAGTGCCCATCCATGCCACCTATCCGTGCCACCCATAAGTGCCCATCAGTGCCGCCTATGAGTGCCCATCAGTGCCGCCTATGAGTGCCCATCAGTGCCGCCTACGAATGCCACCTATCAGTGCCACCTATCAGTGCCGCCTATCAGTGCCCATCATCAGTGGCCGTCAGTGCCACCTCATCAGTACCACCTCATTGGTGCCACCTCATCAGTCCCGCCTTATCAGTGCCCGTCAGTGCAGCCATATCAGTGCCCATCATTGAAGAAGAAAACATACTTATTTACAAAAAATTTAACAGAAACAAAGAAAAACTTGTTTTTATTTCAAAATTTTTGGTCTTTTTTTATTTGTTGCGCAAAAAATAAAAATCGCAGAGGTGATCAAATACCACCAAAAGAAAGCTCTATTTGTGGGAACAAAATGATAAAAAATTTGTTTGGGTACAGTGTTGTATGACCGCGCAATTGTCATTCAAAGTGCGACAGTGCTGAAAGCTGAAAATTGGTCTGGGCGGGAAGGTGTCTAAGTGCCTGGTATTGAAGTGGTTAAATATTGAATTCTCCATCCTCTGGGTTTACTGTTACTGGCTGCAGTCTTCACATGTAATCTCTCCCCCCTCCAGCCACAACAGATAAACTAAATTGCCTCTACATGCTTTATTCAATCATTACCGAACCATAGACACAGGCCCATAATTATTATACACACTGTATTCTACTGTAATAACTGATGGGCACTGAAGAGGCTGCACTGGTGAGGCTCCACTGGTGGGCACAGATGAGCCTGCACCTGTGTAGGAATGTAATGTACATACTGATAATCAGAAAATGTCTATTTGCTTATGTGTATACATGTTTCTATGCAACTCCTTACTTATTATGTAGTATTCAGATTGGCTTTCTGTTTGGAACTAAAGATAGCGTCTATACCCTCCATCCCACACATTAGAAGAATGCAAAACGTCACGACATAACCAGCTTCAACCAACATTCAAGCATCAAGTTTCTCCATTTCTCTTGTATTTTAACCAATGAGATGTACCTATTAGACTGACATAGCAATGACATATCTTTCTGTATAAATATTGATACCGCCCAGAAATAAAATTAGAAGTTAGAAGTAACCTAGCTGAACGCTGTCTCAGAGAGTGTTTACTTCTAATGTGCATGCACATTTATACTTTTTATTTAGAAACAGCAGCAGATAACCTTGAACTAGATTGTAGTTCTTATCCATTTCACACCAATTAAAAAAAAAAAAAAGGTTCCTGCACTATTTTTGGCGATTTGCGCATGAAGTAGCACAGATGTCAGACAAGTTGCACCTGAAATCGCACTGACCTGCGGCTTTGAAATCATGCTACTTCAAGTGAATGATTTCAAAGTTGCATTCAGTGTGAACCAGGGCTAATAAAGTGATCAGTGATAATATTATACACACTAATAATGGCACTGGCACAAGGGGTAAACATCTAGGGCAATTAAGGGGTTTACAGTGTGCTGTTTTCTACTAAAGATCAATGTATTTATTTTCCATGCTTAACATTCAAATGGGCAGTAAAACAGTGTCTCAACTGCCTGGTTTTATCTCATGCCATATGTGTGAACAAGGCCTAAGGTCTCTTGTACACCAGGCAAGTACCACTCTGTACAGCATTGGGCCCTGCCCAGCCGTGGCATATTTCAGCCTGCTATAGACTCTGACACACTACAGGCAGTGGGGCTGGGGGCTGTACCTGTGCTTTCCAGGTGCAGTAACACAGGATTGGGTGCACAGGGATTAGACATCTCATCTACAAAGGACATAATATAATAGGCCAGTCCCTGACCATTAGGGTGACTGTAAAGGCGCATTTACACTTGCTGGGGCTTAAACACACATTAAAGCACATACCGCTTCAACATGCTTTTAAGATGCATTTTTGATGCTTCAGTGATGCACTTTTGAAGCTTTGTATAAGGTTGACAGATGCCCTCTGTGTGGATATCTCATACCTGCAATTTCTCCAACACAAAGCGAACCTAAAGCCGAAATAAAGCCTCTCAAAAGTCGCAGGTGCTTCAAGCGAGCTTTGTCATAGAGTTCTATGGAGGCTTTGAAGCACCACTAGAAATGACATGGGGGGTATCATTTTTGAAGCGGAGCAAAGCAAATGTAAGGTGTAAACAGGACTGTAAGCTAACCATTTTATTTAGTGACAGGGGCTTTGACTGGCATTCAGAGAGCTTTAACCATGCCATGTTTTGAAGCAAGTGCAAACTAGCCCTTACAGGAAGTGTCACTAACATGTGACATGCAGGAATTCTTCTGAGAAATGCATATAAGGTGGTGATGATGGTGATTAGCTTCCAATGACGCTCTGCATCGGTTCTACATGGATCAGACACCCTTAGGATGTGTGCAGGGTACAGTACTTCGGCCAGCCTCCATGGAAGGCGACAACACACAGAGGTGTATTATCAGTGCTCTGGGGTGCACAGATATTTGTGTCTCTGATGTGAAGCCACAAGTCGCAGCGTGCAATGGACATACACCATCCTAACCCTTTCCCTGTGATGCCTTACCAGAAAGCGGGATCCCAGGCACTCGGGTCTGGCTCGGAAGGTTGGCCCGAGACAGGGAGTCCTCGTACTCCTCTAGAATGGAGGCCATCACCGGTACCGAGACCCTCTAACCGAAGCGCTTAACAGCCGAGCGAGCAACTTCCTGTCTCCGATTAGATCATGTGATAGAGCAAGAGAAACGGTACGCCCAGTGAGCATCATGTGACATGTAAGAAGTGTACGTCCACCATCTTGTGATATGTAAAGTGTGTATGCACAGCAGGTGTATTCTTTTGGCTTCGTTCAGCTTGTGGTTGCAAGGTTTTGAGATCTGGGGGACGGGGAAGGGAGGAAATTAATGTTGTCTGCAATGTGTGGCCTGGGGTAATACAGTGGGATTTGGTTTACTAAAGGCATATAAAGTGCATTTTGCAAGTTGTTGCAACTTGCAAGGGAATTTGGTCAAAGGCTTAGTAAATGAGGTGAAGCTTTAATTTTCAAATAATACCCAATCACATGCAAAAAAAATAAAAGAGCATTTTTACCTCCACATGATTGGATGATGGAGGTTAGCAGAGCTTCTCATTTACAAGGTTTACATTTGTATGGTGCAGCTGTATTTGCATAGTGCAGTGTATTTGCCTTTAGCAATTAAACCCCAATGCCTGACAAATGACTGCGCAGTGTGAACTCTTTCACATGTGTGGTAGCGCTTGCCTTCCCTCGGAAAAGCAAGTGTTTGGCAGGTGGTGTTGGTGAGGAGGCAATAAGTTGCCTCCTCACTGCCTGATGTAACCTTGTAAATGCTGCAGTCGCATGTAATGCACACAGTTCTAGTGCAACCCATAGACTTGCATAGGTTTACGTTCATCGGCACAGTATGATGGTTATGATATGTGTACAGCCCTGTGCAGTTGCATGTCCTTGCAAGGGGTAAATCTGATCTCAACGGTGTTGTTTAGCACCCCTAGCCGCACGTGTGAACAAAAAACCCTTAAAAAGAATGACATCAGAAAGAAGACCACATACTGTTGACTGACTCACTACCTCAGCTAGAAATCTATTCCAAACATCAACGACTCTTTCAGTAAATTTGCTTGCTAAGCATTTCCTGTCTATGTTCATGTGTCCTTAAAGCGGACCTTCAGTCATTTATTCAACTTTCCATCTATTAAAGTGGTTGTACACCCTTACACACCACTTTTACCTACAGTAAGCCTATAATAAGGCTTACCTGTAGGTACCATTAATATCTCCTAAACTTGCACCGCTTAGGAGATATTCACTGTATCAGCATTAGCCAATGTCATCGGCACATGTGCACTGAAGAAACGGCTCACTTGTACCATTTTTTCAGCTGGTGTGCCGTTACCGGCGGCTCCCACATGCATGCGTGGAAGTGATGTCATCATGTGTGCACGGGCTTTGATCTAAGGTAAGTATTTTATTATAAGCTAGTATTCTATGCATACTAGCGCATTATGCCTTTGTCTTGCAGATTTTATTTTTTTTTCTGTGGGTTTACAACCACTTTAAGGCTGGTTTCACACCGGAGCGGTGCGGGCCGCAGCGGTAAAGCAGCGCTATATTTAGCGCTGCTTTACCGTCGTTTTACCCGCGGTATGCGGCCGCTAGCGGGGTGGTTTTAACCCCCGCTAGCGGCTGAAAAAGGGTTAAAACCCCTGGCAAAGCGCTGCTGCAGCGGCGCTTTTCCGGCGGTATTCCCCGCGGTGTCCCATTGATTTCAATGGGTAGGAGCGGTGAATACACCGCTCCTTCACCACTCCAAAGATGCTGCTAGCAGGACTTTTTTACCGTCCTGCTAGTGCACCGCTCCATTGTGAAAGCCCTCGGGGCTTTCACACTGGAGACACAGCAGCAGCTGTTTCAGGTCGGTTTGCAGGTGCTATTTTTAGCGCAATAGCGCCTGCAAACCACCCCAATGTGAAAGCAGCCTAAATCTTCTGCCCTTTGGATAGTAAAACATTTTTTTTCTGCCAGTAAATACCGTATACAGCCCACGTCCTCTTTCTTGTCTGGTCATTAGCCTAGGCTAATGACATCATGCACAGCTCTCTCATTCTTGTCAGAGTTTGCCAGGAAGAGAGAGGGGATGAGTCATAAGAGGGCCAATGACAGCTGCAGAGCTGGAGGTGTGCCTCTGTGTAAATCCAGGAAGTGAACAGGCAGCAGCTTCGGCTGCCCACAGTTAAAATGGCTGCAGCCAGACTCAGTGGTGGGAGATTTCTGCAGCATATTTGGCAAGTACAGAATCACAGTATATATAAAATATTATGCAAAGTGGTTGGAGGGAAGCTTCAGAATGGCAAAGATGTTTTTATTATCAGCCCCGGAAGAATTTGCCCCCTCAATGACTAGAGAATTTTTGGCGATTCGGCACTGCGTCGCTTTAACTGACAATTGCGCGGTCATGCGACATTGTACCCAAACAAAATTGACGTTCTTTTTTTCCCACAAACAGAGCTTTCTTTTGGTGGTATTTGATCACTTCTGCGTTTTTTTATTTTTTGAGATATAAACAAAAAAAGACCAACAATTGTACAAAAAAAAAAGCAATATATTTTACTATTTGCTATAATAAATATCCCCCCAAAAATATATCAAAAAACTAATTTATTCATCAATTTAGGCCAATATGTATTCTTCTACATATTTTTGGTAAAAAAAATTGCAATAAGTGTATATTAATTGGTTTGTGCAAAAGTTATAGCGTCTACAAAATAGGGGATATATTTATGGCATTTTTATTATTATTTATTTTTTACTAGTAATGGTGGTGATCTGTGATTTTTATTGGGACTGCGGCAGACAGATCAGTCACTTTTGGCACTTTTTTGGGACCATTGACATTTATACAACGATCAGAGCTAAAATAGCCACTGATTACTGTATAAATGTATCTGTCAGGGAAGGGGTTAACACTAGGGGGCGATCAAGTGGTTAACTGTGTGTTCCCTAGGTGTGTTCTTACTGTAGGGGGGATGGGCTCACTAGAACATGACAGAGTTCACTGTTCCCGATGACAGGGAACAGAATATACCTGTCATGTCACTAGGCAGAACAGGGAAATGCCTTGTTTACATTTCCCCATTCTGCCTCTCCCAGCCACGATCGCCGGCAGACATCGAGTCCGCAGGCACGGTCGCACGACGTGCGCGCACCAGCTTTGAAGGAGGGACATATGGGTATGCCCATTTGCCCACCTGTGCCATACTGCTGACGTATAGTGGCTGCACTGGGGACACAGGTTGCATTGTTGACACAGGCTGCATAAATACCGTATTTATCGGCGTATAACACGCACTTTTTTCCCATTAAAATCAGGGGAAAATCGTGGGTGCGTGTTATACGCCGATCTTCCGCTGATTTTTGAGAAGGGAGCGAGCGGAGCCCATACACCGAAAGCCGCGTGTATTTTCGGGTTGTCTCGGCTCCTCTCGCAGTCCCGCCCACCTTCACTGATTGCAAGAAGAGCCGAGCGACGACAACATAAAGAAATCCGAATTCGGCTAGTCTCGGATCCTCTCGCAGCCCCGCCCCTGACTGTGAGCAGAGCCGAGACTAGCCGAACTCGGATTTCTGTATGTTGTCACCGCTCGGCTGCTCTCGCAATCAGTGGAGGTGGGCGGGACTGCGAGAGGAGCCGAGACTAGCCGAAAATACACACTGCTTTCGGTATGTTGTCGGCGCTCGTCCTCTCCACTCGGCGCCATTTTTAAATCGGCAGTGCTGCAACTAGACGAGAAATGTTGCAAAGGCACTGGGCAAGGCTGCACTGGGCAAGGCTGCAAAGGCACTAGGCAAGGCTGCAATGATGGACAAGGCTGCAATGATGGACACTGGACAAGGCTGCAATGATGGGCATTTAAATGTAAGTTTTTTTCCTTAAACTTCCCTCCTAAAAGTTTTTTTCCTAAATTTTCCCTCCTAAACTTGGGGTGCGTGTTATACGCCGATAAATACGGTAATTGCTCCTTCTCCCACAATTGCAATTTTGTATTTTAATCAGCCAGGGCCTCTGCCTTTCTCGCCTAGGTGAGAATGACATGGCCCCCAGGCACCCGCATCACACATCTCAGGAGGCTTCAATTTACTGCCAATGTACTTGCGCTGAGCCGCTACATCAGAGGCCAGCTACAAAAACCTGGAAGAGACAGGCAGTATCAGTTTACAGCAGGACAGCACTGGTGGATGTGTGAGAATTTGTGTTTGAAGATAACCTAAAAAGCAAGATAAGGCCTCATTCACACAGGCATACCTATGTGTTCACTCATTCGAAAGGCCGTCTTTGCTCTCATTGGATATACAAGTGTGCAGGTTCATGTCTATGAGGATGCATTGGCTGCACAAACACAGCTTCTGAACCCAATTTCACATCCATGTAGGTGCTTGTCCCTGAACATAGATAATGTGACACACACACATACAGTATCTCACAAAAGTGAGTACACCCCTCACAATTTTGTAAATATTTTATTATATCTGTTCATGTGACAACACTGAAGAAATTACATTTTGCTATAATGTAAAGTAGTGAGTGTACAACTTGTATAACAGTGTACATTTGCTGTCCCTTCAAAATAACTCAACACACAGCGGAAGTGGAACTTCCGCTCATTGGAACCCTCCCCCCCTCCGGTGTCACATTTGGCACCTTTCAGGGGGTGCAGATACCTGTCTAAGATGGGTATTTGCACCCACTTCCAGGCATAGACTCCCACGACTCGCGCATGCGCAGTAGGGAACCGGGAAGTGAAGCCGCAAGGCTTCATTTCCTGATTCCCATACCCAAGATGGCGGCGGCAGCATCCGAGGGATGGTTCGGCCTCGGGTGCCGACATCGCTGGACCCTGTGACAGGTGAGTGTCCTTAATTTAAAAGTCAGCTGCTGCAGTATTTGTAGCTGCTGACTTTAAAAAAAAAAAAATTTTCGCCGGACCTTCCTATTTAATGTCTAAACCGCTGGCAACAAAAGTGAGTACACCTCTAAGTGAAAATATCCAAATTGGGCCCAACGTGTCAATATTTTGTGTGGCCACCACTGCCTTAACCCTCTTGGGCATGGAGTTCACCAGAGCTTCACAGGTTGCCACTGGAATCCTCTTCCACTCCTCCATGGCGGAGCTGGTGGATGTTAGAGACCTTGCGCTCCTCCACCTTCCATTTGAGGATGCCCCATATATGCTTAATAGGGTTTAGGTCTGGAGAAATGCTTGGCCAGTCCATTACCTTTACCCTCAGTTTCTTTAGCAAGGCAGTGGTCATCTTGGAGGTGTGTTTGTGGTCATTATCATGTTGGAATACTGCCCTGCGGCCCAGTCTCTGAAGGGATGGGGTCAAGCTCTGCTTCAGTATGTCACAGTACATGTTGGTATTCATGGTTTCCTCAATGAACTGTAGCTCCCCAGTTCTGGCAGCACTCATGCAGCCCCAGACCATGACACTCCCACCACCATGCTTGACTGTAAGCAAGACACACTTGTCTTTGTACTCCTCTCACCTGGTTGTCGCCACACACGCTTGACACCATCTGAACCAAATAAGTTTATCTTGGTCTCATCAGACCACAGGACATGGTTCTAGTAATCCATGTCCTTAGTCTGCTTGTTTTCATCAAACTGTTTGCGGGCTTTCTTTTGCATCATCTTTAGAAGAGGCTTCCTTCTGGGACGACAGCCATGTAGACCAAATTTGATGCAGTGTTCCGTGTATGGGCTGAGCACTGACAGGCTGACCCCCCACCCCTTCAACCTCTACAGCAATGCTGGCAACAGTCATACATCTTTTTCCCAAAGACAACCTTTGCATATGACGCTGAGCACGTGCACTCAACTTCTTTGGTCGACTATGGCAAGGCCTGTTCTGAGTGGAAATTTTCCTGTTAAACCGCTGTATGATCTTGGCTCCCCATGCTACAGCTCAGTTTCAGGATCTTGGGATCTTCTTATAGCCTAGGCCATCTTTATGTAGAGCAACAATTATTTTTTTCAGATCCTCAGTGTTCTTTGCCCTGAGGTGCCATGTTGAACTTCCGGTGACCAGTATGAGAGAGTGAGAGCGATAACACCAACTTTAGCACACCTGCTCCCCATTCGGACCTGAGACCTTGTAACACTAACGACTCACATGTAGGGATGAGCCGAACACCCCCCAGTTCGGTTTGCGGCAGAACATGCGAACAGACAAAATTTGTGCGAACACCGTTAAAGTCTATAAGACTCGAACGTGAAAAATCAAAAGTGCTAATATGCAAGTTATTGTCATAAAAAGTGTTTGGGGACCCGGGTCCTGACCCAGGGGACATGTATTAATGCAAAAAAGTTTTTAAAACTGCAGTTTTTACGGGAGCAGTGATTTTAAGAATGCTTAAAGTGAAACAATAAAAGTGTAATATTCCTTAAAATATAGTCTATAGTATGCCTGTAAAGTGGCGCATTTTTCCCGTGTTTAGCACAGTCCCTGCACAAAATGACATTTCTAAAGGAAAAAAAGTAATTTAAAACTGCTTGCGGCTGTAATGTAATGTTGCCGCTCCCCCAGCCCATTACCGGGCCCTTTGGGTCTGGTATGGATATTAAGGGGAACCCCGCACCTAAATTTTAAAAAAAGCGTAGGGGCCCCCAGGCCCTATATCAGAGGTCTCAAACTGGTGGCCCTCCAGCTGTTGCAAAACTACAAGTCCCATGAGGCATTGCAAGGCTGACAGTTACAAGCATGACACCCACAGGCAGAGGCATGATGGAACTTGTAGTTTCACAACAGCTGGAGGGCCGCCAGTTTGAGACCCCTGCCCTATATACCCTGAACAGCAGTATACAGGCTATCCCTGGGTTACAAACGATAGGGACTGTAGGTTTGTTGTTAAGTTGAATCTGTTTGTAATTTGGAACAGGTACATTTTTTAAGTGTAGCTCCAGCCCAAAAATCTATTTTTAAGCTTTTTGGATAATATAGGGAAGGGTTATCACCCCTGTAACATTTGTTTTGCTGTCTGTGCCCCTGTTCATAAGATTTCACCTCACTTTCTGTCCCAATGACAATTGAATTTTGAAAATTTGGGGTTATTAGGGAAACAAGGATTGGTGATAAAGCATCAGTGGAGACACCTTTTTCCCATATTAATTTCCTCTCACTTCCTGTTGTCTCCCTCCGTTTGTAAGTATGAGCCGTTTGTAAGTCGGAAGTTTGAAATTAGGGGACCACCTGTATATACTATACGGCCCTATATACTATACTATATACCATATACACTATGTGGAAAATTGGGCCTTAGGCGGTGGTGCCACAACACTGTAACCCCTCACAGATACTATTGGTGGGCGCAGGAACGGGCCTGCTGTGAAATATTAGATCAAAAATTGTAATTGCATGCCCATGTTAAACAGGGGCAGAAAAATTGGGCCTTAGGCAGTGTTGGTGGTGGTGCCACAACACTGTAATCCCTCACAAATACTCTTGGTGGGCGCAGGAATGGGCCCTGCTGTGAAATATTAGATCAAAAATTGTAATTACACAATACAGTGCAGCCATAGTGCAGTTTCTACTACTTTTCTGGTGGTGTACACAGTACATAATACAGTGCAGACATAGTGCAGTTGCTACTACTTTTATGGTGGTGTACGCAGTACACAATACAGTGTAGTGCCGTGTTGCAAAACAAAATATACATCATGTCCAGAAGGCCACCAAGAAGACGCAGACGCTCACAGGCCACTAAAAGAGGGCAAGAAGGCTCTGTCTCCAGTCAACAGCGCTGGTCATGGACATGGTGCATCCTCTGCCGGTGGCCGCAGGGCACACTTGTCCCTTTTTTCTGCTGCTGGCCGTGTTATTGAGCCAGAACATGCAGAAGAGTTGGTGGAGTGGATAACAAAGCCGTCCTCATCCTGCTCATCCTCTGTCACCCAGGTTCAGAGTAGTTTACCTTCCTATGCAGCTGCCAAAGCGGCCTATTCCACCGGTTCCTTGTCCAGTCACTCCTTCCATAGCCCCACCATCATGCACAGAGGAGTGTCGGGTACATACTGCTGGAGGATGTGCAGCGATTTTAAGGCTCCGATGTTTGTTCCCAGGTTGAGGAAGAGAGTAACGTAAGCCTAGAGAGAGGGGGTGCCCAAGAAGGACAAGAAACTGGCAGTCATGTTCCCCCAGGTGCAGCATAGTGCCAAGTTTGCTCCAGTGGCAAGGAGGGAGGGGGTGATGAGGTCACTGACTCTACTTGGGTGCCTGATAGAATGGAGGAGGCACAACTCCAACGAGGCAGGATGTTCTCTAGTGGGCAGCCACCCTACTGCATCACACCGCAGAGCTCCACAGGTGCAGGGTGCTGCTGACTCCCCGCTGATTTTGAAAAGTTCCTTGGTGTGGGCCTTTTTGGACACGTGTGCAGCAGATCGCACCTGTCAAGAAAGATGTTCTGGTAATCCAGCTGCTTGTGGAAGACCTGTGCGCAGAATTCCCATCAGAAGAGCCAACCGGTGTGCACGATAGTGCAAACGGGTGACAGCACTTGGCGCCAAGAAGCTTATTTAAAGGAGACTGTCACCATGCCTTCTTGCTGTCCGGTCTACAGCGTTTTCTGAGATCCTTGCTACTTGTTACCTACTTACCTGATTCCTGTCTACCCGGCCTGTTCCTGACTACTCCTGTTTTGCTGCCAGTCTCCGACCCCGGCTAGTCCCGACTACTCTTCTGCCTCTCCCTTTGGTTTGATCGCTGCCCGCTTGTTACCGACCCGGCCTGCACCCGACTACTCTCCTGCTTCCGTCTGGTACCTGCTCTGCCACCAGTGTTGACCCTGCCTGTCTGACCTTGCCAGTGTTCCTGCCGAACTACAGAACACCTCCTCGCTGTCTGCTGTTCCAGTGTTCCTGCCGAACTACAGAACACCTCCTCACTGTCTTCCTCTATGGCCTCTTCTGCAGATTTGTTCTGTGAACCAGCGGTGCTCCGTAAGCGTTCAAGTGGCTACGCAAGCACTCAGGCAAAAATATGCCATGCGGTGCATGCGTTACAAAGTTACATAGTAGGTGAGCTTGAAAAAAGACACAAGTCGAACCTATGTGTGTGATTATAAGTCAGTATTAAATTTTATATATGTTATGGTCGCTCAGGTGCTTATCTAATAGTTTCTTGAAACTATCAATGCCCCCCGCTGAGACCACTAACTGCGGAAGGGAATTCCACATCCTTGCCGCTCTTACAGTAAAGAACCCTCTACATAGTTTAAGGTTAAACCACTGCTTAGGGGACAGAAGCCACACTGGGGCAGAGATTCTGTCAGCTCTGCAGGGGCAGGCTCAGAGGTGGTTGATGCACCAGTGATACTGTTCCTTTTTGTCTTCCTGTTGGCGCACACACTTCATGGAATAATAGACAGGGCACTTGAGGCAGAACAACAGGGGGAAGAGGAGGACTTCCTTACCTCTCAAGGCCCCCTTTATCCAGATATTATTCCTGCAGGCCCGCCAAACACACAGGAAGAGGAGGATTGTGTCAGCATGGACGTGGAGGATAACACTCAGCAGCAGACTTCAAGGGATGGTTTTCAGTCCCCAGAAACTCAAGGAGTTGTACGTGGCTGGAAGGAGGATGTTACGGATTATGTGACCCAGAGGACTCAGAATGGAATGCCTCTCCAAACTTTTGCAGGCTTTGCAGAATCAGGGAGGCCATGCAGCGTAAGGACCCTAGGATTTGTGGTATCAAAGAGAGCGATCATTACTGGCTGGAAACCCTTCTTGATCCACGTTACAAGGGTAAAGTTGCAGAACTCATCCTGCCTTTGTAGACGATGAAACATCTTCAGGAGGCTTTGAAGAAAGGTTTGTGCAATGCATTTCCAGACCTTGGGAGGTTACAATTTCCTGGTGCTGGACAACGTGTTGCGGAGGCTTCGTTCAGTCAGAGGAAGAGCAGTGGGAGAAGGTGGTCGGCTGACCGATGCCTTTAGACAATTTTTCAGTCCTCAGCGCCAAGGTCTGATCGGTTTAAGCAACCATCGCCAGCGTCTGCATTACATGGTGCAGGAATATCTAGGGGCAAGAACAGACTTGGAGACCTTTCCAACAGAGCATCCACTGGGTTACTGGGTCTTGAGGATGGACCACTGGCCAGAACTAGCTCAATATGCAATTGAGCTACTGGCCTGTCCTGCATCCAGCGTTCTTTCTGAACGCACATTCAGTGCTGCTGGAGGGTTTGTAACGGATCATAGAGTGCCAGGCCTCTACTACAACTGTCTTCAGTTCCTGCTTGTTCTTGGGGCGTTTTGTCTTCAGCAAGTGAAATGCATGCTCAATCGGATTCTGGTCAGGTGATTGACTTGGCCATTGCATAACATTCCAGTTCTTTCCCTTAAAAAACTCTTTGGTTGCTTTTGCAGTATGCTTCGGGTCACTGTCCAGCTGCACTGTGAAGCGCCGTCCAATGAGTTCTGAAGCATTTTGCTGAATATGAGCAGATAATATTGCCTGAAACACTTCAGAATTCATCCTGCTGCTTTTGTCAGCAGTCACATCATTAAATACAAGAGAACTAGTTCCATTGGCAGCCATGCATGCCCACGCCATGACACTACCACCACCATGCTTCACTGATGAGGTGGTATGCGTTGGATCATGAGCAGTTCCTTTCCTTCTCCATACTCTTATCTTCCCATCACTCTGGTACAAGTTGATCTTGGACTCATCTGTGCATAGGATGTTGTTCCAGAACTGTGAAGGCTTTTTTAGATGTTGTTTGGCAAACTCTAATCTGGCCTTCCTGTTTTTAAGGCTCACCAATGGTTTGATCTTGTGGTGAACCCTCTGTATTCACTCTGGTGAAGTCTTCTCTCGATTGTTGACTTTGACACACATACACCTACCTCCTGGAGAGTGTTCTTGATCTGACCAACTGTTGTGAAGGGTGTTTTCTTCACCAGGGAAAGAATTCTTCGGTCATCCACCACAATTGTTTTCCATGGTCTTCCGGGTCTTTTGGTGTTACTGAGCTCACCGGAGCGTTCTTTCTTTTTTAGGATGTTCCAAACAGTTGATTTGGCCACACCTAATGTTTTTGCTATCTCTGATGGGGTTGTTTTGTTTTTTCAGCCTAATGATGGCTTGCTTCACTGATAGTGATAGCTCTTTGGATCTCATATTGAGAGTTGACAGCAACAGATTCCAAATGCAAATAGCACACTTGAAATGGACTCTGGACCTTTTATTTTCTCCTTGTAAATGGGATAATGAGGGAATAACACACACCTGGCCATGGAACAGCTGAGCAGCCAATTGTCCCATTTCTTTTGGTCCCTTAAAAAGTACCTACACCATTCACCTGATTTGGTTGAAAATACCCTCAAATTAAAGTGCAAAGTCTGCAGTTAAAGCACATCTTGTTTGTTTCATTTCAAATCCATTGTGGTGGTGTATAGAGCCAAAAGATTAGATTTGTGTCAATGTCCCAATATTTATGTTGGGACACACACTGTGTGTGTGTGTGTGTGTGTGTGTGTGTGTATATGTATGTATGTATATATATATATATATATAAATTTTTTTTTTTAACCGCTTGCCACTCGCCACCGAGGGGGGTGAACAGCCATTGGGCATGGCTGTTTACCACGTGATCAGCTGTGATGAAGTCACGGCCAAATACAGGTGGTACCGCCCCACTGTGCACGGCGCATGCGCGCGATCGGGAGTGTGCTGCGCGTCAGTGGCGGCGTGTTCCCGGGAACACTGCTCGTCACCGACGGTGATAAACAGCCATTGATCGTTGGCTGTTTACCGCGTGATTGGCTGTGATCCTTTCACAGCCGATCACTAAATGTCAACAAACTGCGGTAACGAGATGTTACCGGGTTCTCCTCCTCACACACCGATCGGGTGTGAGAAGGAGATTGCGGTAACATCTCATTACTGCCCACAGTGTACACATACACACACTAATTGCCCCCCAATAAAGAGGACCTGTCGCCACCCATCAAAGTACCTGTCACTAGAGATAGCCTTGCGGTAAGCCCAACACTCACCTAGGGATGACCGCCTTAAGAAGGCTCATGAGCTGCCATCACCAAGCCCAGTGGGAGCAACGCCATCAGAACCCACAAAGCCACACTCCAGGCTCCATCCTCCCTCTCCTCCTCGGCTGACTCCTCCTCCTTTTCCGCTGCTACCGTCTCTTCCGCTGCGCCACCCAAGATCCCCAGAACCTATTCGACATGCCAGATGAGACGTTGCCATGCTGTGCTGCGTCTGTTGTGCCTGGAAGCCAAGAGCCACACTGGCCCTGCACTCCTTTCAGCTTTGCGTTCACAGGCAGATCAGTGGCAAACACCGCTCAATTTGACAGTTGGTAAAGTGGTGTGCGACAACGGTGCCAATCTGCTTAGCGCATTGAAACAGGGCAAAATTACACATGTGCCATGCATGGCACACGTCTTAAACTTGGTTTTGCAGCGATTTGTTGTCAAATACCCTGGGGTCCAGGACATCTTGCGGCAAGCAAGGAAAATCTCGGCCCATTTCAGAAGATCTTACACGGCCATGGGTCGCCTTGCTGACATTCAGAGGTGACCCAATCTGCCGGTCAGACGTCTTATTTGTGATTTCCCGACGCGATGGAACTCAACCTTCTATATGCTTGATAGGCTGCTCCAGCAGAAACGTGCAGTTAACGACTACCTGTACGAACTCTGCGGCAGAACAGGTTCTGGGGAGCTTGTTTTTTTTCACCGTGCCAGTGGCTGCTCATGAGCGATGCATGCAGACTTCTGCGGCCATTTGATGAAATCACCAAACTGGTCAGTCGCAGCCATGGCGCCATCAGTGACATCATACCTTACGCCTTCTTTATGGAGCGTGCATTGCATTGTGTCATTGATCAAGCCGTGGAGGAGCAGGGGCAGGAAGATGAGGAAGTCGCAATGCTGGATGATTTCCCAGGGGGGGCTACTCTATCTGAGACAAGTCAACAACAGAAGTCAGAGGAGGATGGTGCCGGGGCGGATGAGGAGGAGCACGAAGAGCATGCTTTAAACCTTTCTGGGATCTCTGTTGTTGTCCGTAGATGGGGGGAGGAGAACGAGGAGGACGACATTATCCTGGATGTTGAGCAGGAGCCAGGCCACCACACCGCTTCCAGTTTAGTGCAAATGGGGGCCTTCATGCTCCAGTGTTTTACCAGGGACCCCCGTATAAAAAGCATAAAGGTCAAGGACCAGTACTGGGTGGCAACGTACTTAGACCCCAGGTACAAACACAGAATGGCGGAAATGTTACCACCATCACAGAGGGCTGTCAGAATGGAGCACTTACAGGCCTTGCTTAGAGAAATGCTGCATTCTGCTTTTGCGTGCGCTGGCAGAGAAAGAGTTGCGGGTACCAATCCAACAGTGCCTGCAAGAAGAGGGCGGTTTGAAGATGTGTTGGTCACTTCTGATATGAGATCATTCTTCCAGCCGACCCATCGACAGGTGTCATCCGGATCCAGCATCGGGGAATGCCTAGACCGACAGGTGTCAGACTACATCGGGTTAACGGCCGATGTGGACGCTCTGAGAAGTGATAAACCCCTGGACTACTGGGTGGGCAGGCTTGACCTCTGGCCAAAGCTTGCACAAATTGCAATGGAACTGTTGGCTTGCCCCTCGTCCAGTGTCCTGTCCGAAAGGACGTTCAGCGCAGCAGGGGGGATTGTGACCGATAAGCGCACTCGCCTAGCTCACGACAGTGTTGACTACCTCACATTTATAAAAATAAATGAGGCATGGATATAGAAGGAATTCAACACATGTGACCAGTAGACCATGTATATGCGTAACTCTATAAACGATTTATATAATCTAGCACACAGACCTTTTTTCTACCTTTTGGCTCACTTGTACAAAAAAAGCACACCGTACTATATGCCCGAACCCTCCTGTTTGAAGAGGTTGAGCAGTGTCATATTTTTGGGTCCCGCAGCGAGTTGCTGGTGTCAGTACTCTCTATCTCGGTGCTGGTGTCAGTGCTCTCTATCTCGGTGCTGGTGTCAGTGCTCTCTATCTCGGTGCTGTGTCAGTGCTCTCTATCTCGGTGCTGGTGTCAGTGCTCTCTATCTCGGTGCTGGTGTCAGTGCTCTCTATCTCGGTGCTGGTGTCAGTGCTCTCTATCTCGGTGCTGGTGTCAGTGCTCTCTATCTCGGTGCTGGTGTCAGTGCTCTCTATCTCGGTGCTGGTGTCAGTGCTCTCTATCTCGGTGCTGGTGTCAGTGCTCTCTATCTCGGTGCTGGTGTCAGTGCTCTCTATCGCGGTGCTGGTGTCAGTGAGGGAGATGGCAGCGGAGAAGCCAATCAGCAGGCAGTGCCAGCACCATGGCTAAAGAATGGATCAGCACTGGACTGGCACCTCCGGACCACCGTAGTGGAGCCCTGCATAGGTGGGGGGAAGGGCCGGGCAGAGGGAGGGGTCAGGGGCTCAAGCACAGGTTGGGACACTGGCACAGGACTGCACTGCCCTGACTGTGGCACTGATCAATCATCTCCTGCACCCCCTTCATAGCCTGGCCTGACCTTGCCTCTTCTCCATGGCCTTGAATTGACAAAATTTCACAGATAAAAAAAGAATGCTTGTCGTTGTCGATCCCAGATTCACTTAATACTTCTGGTATGTCAGTGTCCATTTTGTGGGACTATGTGTGCACAGCTTGTAAGTATTTTGTGAAAATATGACCTGGAGGTTTTTGAGGTTCGCCTGCCATTAAAGTCAATGGGACCCGCCGCGAACCTGCGGTTTGCGAACATTTGGGCACGATCGCGTTCGCGAAACGTCCCGTCAGAAGTTCGTCCATCACTACCTGTCACAGTTCATCAGAGTAACCGAGTACCTGTCACCAGGCCATCAGAGTAACCGAGTACCTGTCACCAGGCCATCGGAGTACCCTAGTACCTGCCACCATCCCATTAGAGTACCGGAGTACCTGTCACAGTCCATCAAAGTACATGTCACAGTCCATCAGAGTACACGAGTACCTGTCACCACCCTTCATAGTACCCGAGTACCTGTCTGCAGCTCATCAAGTTACCCGAATACCTGTCTGCAGCTCATCAAGTTACCCGAGTACCTGTCTGCAGCTCATCAAGTTACCCGAGTACCTGTCGGCAGCTAATCAAGTTACCCGAGTACCTGTCTCCAGCCCATGCCTCATAAAATATACGTTGGGGTGTTTGCTTTCCAAAATGGGGTCATGTTGTGGGTAATTCCACTGGGCTGGTGCTCAAGGACCTTCAAAAGTGTGATGGGTAAGAATGAAATGAGATGTGTAATTTTATGCTCCTAGAACACCTGAAGGTACTACTTCAATGTTGGTCCTCTGTATGTGGTCAGGCTGTGTAAAAGTCTCACATGTGAGTATCGCCATACTCAGGAAGAGTAGCAGAATGTGTTTTGGGGTGTCTTTTTTGCTATATACATGCTATGTGTTGGAAGTATCTTATAAATTGACAACTTTGTGTTTAAAAAAAAAAATGCGTTTTTATTTTTTTTCCAAGTTTTCCAAAAACGTCTGGGAAAAAAATGAACCGTTCAAAAGACTCAATCTGCTGTATAGATTATACGTGGGGTGTTTGCTTTCCAAAATGGGGTAATTTTGTGGGCAATTCCATTGTCCTGTTGCTCAAGGGCCTTCAAAAGTATAATAGGTGGTTGAGAAATGAGATGTGTAATTTATGCTCCTAGAACGCCTGAAAGTGCCACTTCAATGTTGGGCCTTTGTATGTGGCCAGGCTGTGTAAAAGTCTCACACATGTGGTATCGCCATACTCAGGAAGAGTAGCAGAATGTATTTTTGGGTGTAATTTGTTGTTTGCATATGCTGTGTGTGAGAAATAACCTGATAATATGAAAATTTTGTAAAAAAAACGAAGTAAAAGAAAAAATCTTAATTTTTCAAAGGATTGTGGGAAAAAATTACAACTTAAAAAAACTCACCATGCTACTTAATACCTTGGAATGTCTACTTTCTAAAAAGGGGTAATTTGGGGGTTATTTGTACTTTCCTGACTTGTTAGTGTCTCAAGAAATGAGATTCACCTGATGTACTGAAGGCCTGATCAGATGTGATAAATTTTCAGTGATTGGCACCATATTTTGTAGACTCTAACTTTCACAAAGACCAAATAATATACACTAATCTGGGTTATTTTTACCAAAGATATGTAGCAGTATAAATGTTGGTCAAAATGTATGAAGAAAAATTACTAGATAGCAAAATGACAGAAACAAAGAAAAAAGCCTTTTTTTCACAAAATTTATGGCCTTTTTTTTTATTTATAGCACAAAAAATAAAAAACCCACTAGTGATTAAATACCACCAAAAGAAAGCTCTATTTGTGTGAAAAAAGGACGCAAGTTTCATATGGGTACAGTGTTGCATGACTGAGTAATTGTCATTTATACTGTAAGAGCGCTGAAAGCTGAAAATTGGTCTGGGCAGGAAGGGGGTGTAAGTGCACTGTATTGAGGTGGTTAAATACACTGCAGCTAACTGAATAACCTGCCTGCAAGTATATTAGAAAACGTACACCAGGAACGGCCTGCAGTAAGATATAGCTAAACTGTATGCAGTGGATATATATATAGAAGAAAAAGACATGACCAATGCTTCAATGCAATTCTTCTTAAGGGCTCTTTCACACGGACAGTCCGTATGTCCGTTTTTCATCCTTCCGTTTTCGGATGAAAAACGGACATACATGTATCCCTATGGGATAGCGGGTGTCACAGAGTGCAGAGACGGACCTGTCATCTTCCTGCTCAGCGGAGATCGCTCCGGCGAGCATCACTGCTCTTCCTCAGTCTTAAATGGCTGTGTGTAACATACTGATACAAAAATTGTGCATTTATCCCAACCCAAGGTGTGCCCCACAGGTGTTTGACCCAATTACCAAATTAATTACAACATGAAGCTGAATTAACCCTATACCAATCGATCTTGTCTAAAAATTCAATACACACCGTGAAACCAAATATAATTAATGAATATATATGTAATTAGGACAATGGGAACCTCCTATATGTCAGTAAACCTTTATATGTGGTGAGTAGGGATGGGCCCGGTGTTCGATTTGAACCCACGTTCGAATCGAGCACCGGGCGTTCACCCGCTCGGCTAGCCCAGAACTTTTTGGGCCGTTCGCATCACATTCGTGTGACGCGAGCGGCCCGCAATGCATTGCTCCAGTCGCAGTGCATTGCTGGCTGATGATTGGCCAAGCATGCACTGTGACCCCGCATGCTTGGCCAATCACAGCGCCGGCAGCGAGGAGAGCCATAATTGGCTACAGGCAGGATGCCTGTAGCCAATTATAGCTCAGGGGCTTTAGTACACGCCCCACTCTATAAAAGGCCACCGCTGTGGCGGCCTAGTGCACTCTGTTACGGTGACTGTGATACAGACAGTCAGTTGTACATTGCTGATGCTGATTCATTGCTGACACATTTGAATGTATATTCATTCTGCTGATTGCACTGCTGCTGACAGTATCTGCAGTGCTGTGCTGTGTTCTACATTCTGCAGTGCTGTGCGTGCTGTTAGTACAGCATTGCAGTATCACCTTTATACTATTAGGCATTTATAGGAGCTAGCGTGTGTGTCTGCTGTGTTAGTACAGCACACATAAAACCACCTCAGCCACTCTATCTGCTATAAGGCCCAGTTGTTGTCATCTAAGGCAGCCTATATCTGCCGTAAGGCCCAGATGTTGTCATCTAAGGCAGCCTCTATCTGCCGTAAGGCCCAGTTGTCTTCTAAGGCAGTCTCTATCTGCCGTAAGGCCCTGTTGCTGTCATCTAAGGCAGCCATCTGCAGGAGTTAGTGTGTGTGCTGTGTGACTCCAGCACAATATACACTACCCACTACAATGCCTGGAAGACCGCCAAGGAGAGGCAGACAGTCCCGAGACAAGAACACAGGGCAAGCAGGCTCTGTGTCTAGAGACAACAGTGCTGGTCGTGGACGTGGTCGTGCATCGTCATCAGCACGTGGCCATGGGACACGCTTGTCCTTGTTTTCGGCAGCTGGACATGTTGAGCCGCATCATGCCGAAGGCTTGGTAGAATGGATGACCAAGCCCTCCTCATCCTCCTCGCCCTCTCTCACCCAGGCTCAGGGTGCTGGCAAAGCAGCTGCCAACGCGTACTCAATGGCATCATCAGGCACCCCTTCCCTAGACCCACCATGTCCTCCTGAGGAGTCCCCCGAACTGTTTGAGCACAGTGTTGGTACATGCTCCAGGAGGATGCCCAACGTTTTGAAGGCTCGGATGATGATACCCAGCTAGAGGAAGGCAGTAGCGTGAGCGCAGAGAGAGGGGATGCTCAAGGACAGCAATCTGGCAGTCATGTTCCACCAGCTGCAGCTTACTGCCAGGTTTGCTCCAGTGCTGAAGAGGGAGGGGATGATGAGGTCACTGACTCCATGTGGGTGCCTGAAGGGAGAGAGGAGGAGGAGGAGGAGGCGGCACATGTCCAACGAGGCAGGATGCCCTCCGGAGGCCAGCTAGAGGCCAGCACACCAACTGAATCACACCACAGAGCTCCGCCTGTGCAGGGCGCTGCCTCTGCACGTTATCACAAAAGTTCTTTGGTGTGGGCCTTTTTTGAGACCAGTGCATCAGATCGCACCACTGCTATTTGAAACATATGTCTCAAGCGTATCTCGCATGGCCAAAACATCAGTCGCTTGGGCACCACAAGCATGACCAGACATGTCGACCTGCCTTGCAGCTCGTTGGCAAGCGCACATTAAAGACCCACACCAAAGAACAAAGCGGACCTCTCCTTGCTCCTCATCAGCTGGGATCTCCAACCCCAGTATATCTTCAGTCCTCTCTAAAAGCTGCTCTGAGAGGAATGAAGGTGTAGAATTAGGTGTGTCACAGCCAAGTACTTGCGGGCACTCTGTTAGCAGTACACCGACGTCCGATTCTACCAGGCAAATTTCCCTGCCCCAGCTGCTGGACTGTCGAAAGAAGTTTACTCCCAGCCATCCACATGCCCAGCGGTTGAATGCTAGCTTGGCTAAATTTCAGTTGGTAGACTCGACCCCCTTCCGTGAGTTGGTTCAATGTGCGGTTCCTCAGTGTCAGGTTCCCAAACGCCACTTTTTCTCACGGAAGGCGATTCCGGCTCTCTACCGGCATGTGGAAGGCAATGTCCATGCCTCGCAGGACAGGGCGGTCAGCGGTAAGGTGCATATTACCGCTGACTCATGGTCCAGCAGGCATGGACAGGGACGTTACCTGTCTTTCACGGCCCATTGGGTCACTCTTTTGGCAGCTGGGAGGGATGCAGGACAAGGTGCAGTAGTGTTGGAGGTTGTTCCGCCACCACCCTTCCAAAATGCTACTACTGGTTGTGACACACCTCTCTCCTCCACCCCCTCCTCTTTTTTTTTTATACAATAAGTTTTTATTGATTTTTCAGAATAATACAGTGTACAATTAAACATTGTACGTCGCGCAACGACGTTGAAGGTATCATGAAAGTTGGGTTGAACAATCAAACACTTCAGTAGTTCAGTAGTTCAGTAGCGTATATCAAACAGTATGCAGTATTAACAATTAACATGTAGAAAGGTCGAACAAGGAGAAATATTTTCCAGTATAACTACCTGACCACTCGAGTGGCACCCCAAATGGGTTCATTAGTGCCACAGGAGTGGACAGGTGCAAGTGTGGATACAAAAATTCAGTAGTAGTTGGGTGTATGTAATTTGGCAGTCTAGGTGAAAGTAAGGGAGGGTCCAGTAGTGTTGCTCGGTCAAGAGGAAATCGTCGGTCTATGTATTGAAGTCATTAAGAACTAGTAGCAGCTGTTGTCCAGTTAGTCCAGGGTTGCCAGTGGAGGGCTGTTTTGGTGGATTGAGTGTTGTTGGATGTCGTCACTGTTTCGTAGCTGTGATGCAGGTTTACCTCCACCCCCTCCTCTTCTTCTTCCTCCATGGCCTCTTCGAGTGCTCTGTCCTCGGAACCAGCGGTGCTCCGTAGGCGTACAAGGGGCTTCGCAAGTACGCAGGCAAAAAGATGCCATGCCGTGCTTGCGCTGGTGTGTTTGGGGGACAGGAGCCACACTGGGGCAGAGGTTCTGTCAGCTCTGCAGGGGCAGGCCGAGAGGTGGTTGACGCCACGCCAGCTTAAGTCAGGAATGGTGGTTTGTGACAATGGCACCAACCTCCCCTCCGCCCTGCAACAGGGACAGCTGACCCATGTGCCCTGTATGGCTCACGTCCTCAACCTGGTGGTGCAGCGGTTCTTGGGCAGGTACCCAGGCTTACAGGATGTCCTGAGGCAGGCCAGGAAAGTCCACCTGTTGGAGCATACACTGCGTGGGATAATGGACAGGGCACTTGAGGCAGAGCAGAGGCAGGAAGAGGAGGACTTCCTTGCCTCTCAAGGCCCCCTTTATCCAGACAGTGTTCCTTCTCTCCCACCCATCACACAGGAGGAGGAGGAGGATTGTGTGAGCATGGAGGTGGAGCCTGGCACTCAGCAGCAGCAGCAGTCTTTTAGGGATGATGTACAGTCCCAACAAACCAGTGGACTTGTACGTGGCTGGGAGGAGATGGTTGGCGATCATGTCGTCCTCAGTGACCCAGAACACTCCGGACCGAATGCCTCAGCTAACCTACGTTGCATGGCATCCCTGATCCTGCAAAGCCTGCGGAAGGATCCTCGTATTCTTCGGATCAAGGAGAGGGACCATTACTGGCTGGCCACTCTCCTTGATCCACGGTACAAGTGTAAGGTTGCGGACCTTATCTTGCCGTCGCAGAGGGAGCAGAGGATGAGACATCTCAGGGAGGCCTTGCAGAAAGGTCTGCAACGCGTTCCCAGAAACTGGGAGGTTACAAACTCCTGGTCCTGGACGACGAGTTGCTGAGGCTTCGGTCAGTAGCAGAAGGAGCAGTGGGGAAGGTGGACGTCTGATTGATGCGTTCAGACAATTTTTTAGTCCGCAGCCCCAAGGTATGATCGGTTCCAGCAACCATCGCCAGCGTCTGATCTATATGGTGCAGGAATACCTAGGGGCAAGGTCAGACTTGGACACCTTTCCCACCAAAAATCCTCTGGCTTACTGGGTCTTGAGGATGGATCACTGGCCAGAGCTTGCACAGTATGCAATTGAGCTACTGGCCTGTCCTGCATCCAGCGTTCTTTCCGAACGCACATTCAGTGCTGCTGGAGACTTTGTCACCGATCACAGTGTGCGCCTGTCCACCGAGTAGGTTGATCGACTGACCTTCATAAAGATGAATCAGTCTTGGATCACCACCAGCTACCAGGCACCTGAAGCTGATATAACTGAATAATTTATAATGTCACATCCCTTCAATACTATGCTGATGCTGAGTGACTGTCCTGTTATGTTCACTGACTATCCTCTTCCTCCTCAATGATCCATTCCTTGATAGCTTGGAAGAACATTTTTGTTTCTGGGTGCCACCACACCAGTGGCTAAGGCCCAGTTTTTCAGCCCCTGTTTAACAGGGGCGTGTAATTACAATTTTTTTATGCAATGCTTTGCAACAGATCTCATTGCTGTGCTCCAAGTACAGTATTTGTGAGGGGTTGCAGTGTTGTGGCACCAGTGCCTAAGGCACAATTTTTCAGCCCCTGTTTAACAGGGGCGTGTAATTACAAATCTTAATCTAATAGTTCACAGCAGGGCCCATTCCTGCGCCCACCAAGAGTAACTGTGAGGGCTTACCGTCTTGTGGCAACACCGTCCACCACCAAAGGCCCAATTTTTCTGCCCTGTTCAACAGGTGCATGCAATTACAAATCTTGATCTAATAATTCACAGCAGGGCCAATTCCTGTGCCCACCAAGAGTAACTGTGAGGGCTTACAGTGTTGTGGCTACACCGACATCTAATGGGGCAAATTTCTGCAGAGTATATACGGCAGGCCCCTACTTTCAAACATCCAACTTGCAAACAACTCCTACTTGCAAACGGAAGGAGAAAACAGGAAGTGAGAGGAAATCTACCCCTAGGAAGGGAAATTCTGTCCTGTTAGATTTAATTTGGGAAAAAGGTATCTCCTCTCTACTGATGCTTTATCACCAATCCTTGTTTCAATAAAAACCCCACTTTTCCAAAAACATTTGTCATTGGGACGGAAAGTGAGGTGAAATGTTCTGAACAGGTGCACAGACAGCAAAACAAATGTTACAGGGGTGATAACCCCTCCCTATGTTCTCCAAAAAGCTTAAAAATAGATTTTTTTTGGATGGAGCTACACTTAAAAATGTACCTATTCAGATTCTACTTAAGAACAAACCTACAGTCCCTGTCTTGTTTGCACCGCCTGTATACTGCTGTTCAGAGTATATAGGGTTGTAGGTATAGGGTTTTATTTTGGGTGCGGGGTTCCCCTTAATATCCATACAAGACCCAAAGGGTCTGGGGTGGGGGGGGGTGATAGGGTAGCCATGCCATTTTTCTCAAGGATTTTCAGCCATATTGCCAGGACAAGACATGACCTTAAAGCCGCAAGCGGTTTTAAATGGCTTCTTTTTTCCTTTTACAAATGTCATTTTGTGCAGGGACAGTTCTAAACACGGGAAACACATGCCACTTCACAGGCATATTTTAGACACCCCCCAGGTACCATATTTTTTTTTTTTATAAATCTTTATTTTATCATCATTTTCACATTTTATCAACATTAAACATTTCATTTTCACAGTATATTATACATACATTTTGTAGTTGCATCTTTTACCAATTTCTGTTTCTTTATTCCTATACCCATGAATATTGTCCGTATACTATTGATATTTCATTCATTAACCATTCTAACCTCATTCTTATTAAAACTTCTTTATCACTCGACCCCCTACCATACAACCCACACACAAAAAAAAAAAAATTTGTGTCCCCCCTTCTCTCTCCCCTGTGTCTCCCGTCCCTGTTCATATTATCAACAATAAAGAGGATGATGTCCTATACTCTTCCCATTTTTGCCATGTTTCTCTTATTTGGCCTATTAGGCCTTCTTCCCTTGTGATCCTCTCTTCCAGTGAGCGCATCTCATCCATTTCTGCTATCCATTCCCCTATTGAAGGTGATATATTATTTTTCCATTTTCTTGCTATGACCGTTCTAGTTGCTGTTAAACAATGTTTTAGTATCCCTTTTTTTATCTTTTTAATCGATCCCGGTATAATTGATAGTATAGAAATCGTTATGTCCGGTTGTATATGTCTGTCATCTCACAGTATATTTTATATATTTTTTCCCAAAGTGTATGGACTCCTGGACAAAAGAACCAGATATGTGACATAGTACCGATTTGCATTCTGTCATCTCCAACAGGTGTTGTCATTTTCTACGTTAATTTTATGCATGTCGATCGGGCATTTATACCATCTCACTAATAATTTATAGTTTCTTTCTTGGTGCCTATTGAAGAGCGACATCTTGTGTGTTAATGTAATTGCTTTGTCCCATTTTTCTCTAGGTATGGCCATATCTAGTTCTTCTTCCCATTTTCTTATATAGTTTAGCTCTTGTATCTCCCTATTCGAAATTAAGTACTCATATATATTGGATAGATTATGTGTGGGTTTTTGTTCTTGTAGGAGTAGTGTTTCCAATGTTGTTGGTGTTCTATCAAGTGTTCCTGTTTTCTCAAGGGTGATTATGTATACCTGAAGCTGTCTATATTGTATCCATGTATTTGTGTGTTCTCTACCCATATCTTCTAATCGGATAAGTCTCTTGTTCTCCATTGTCTGTATAATTCTAGTATTATCTTTTCTTTGCCATTTTAGAAAGGTTTTAGTTTCCCTCGCTGGGGGAAAATCAGGGTTGCAGAAGAGGGGTGTCATTGGGCCTACGTAGGATGACCCTATTCCCCTTTTCATCAATCCGTCCCACATTTTCAGTGTTGCTTCGACCAAGAGTGGCATATCCTGTTTAGGCGGTCTGTTTTCTTTCTTTATCCATGGTAAGACTTTTAAATTTATATTCATAATCTCTTCCTCTATCTTCACCCATTGTTTAGTTCCTATGTTATGAAACCAGTCTAGGATCCTAGTCACCAGAGCTGCTTTAAGATACACTGATAGGTCTGGAAGAGCTAAGCCGCCATCTCTTTTACGTCTAGTAAGGACTTCCCTACTAACTCTGGCCGGTTTACCTGCCCATATGAAACTCCCAATAAGTCTCCGTAGGGAATTCAATATATTTTTTAGGGGAAATATTGGGATTGTCTGGAACACATAGTATTTTTGGAAGTATATCCATTTTTATAATATTTATACGACCTGTCCAAGAGAAAATCCCTTTATTGTATTTTTGGAGTAACTTCGTTATTTTTTGTACTAATGGCAGATAGTTACTTTCTTGGAGTTTTCCCATATCGTTGGGTATAAATATTCCCAAATATTTGATAGCATTATTTTGCCACTTGAAAGAAAAATTCTTTTTAAGTGTATCAATGGTATTTATGGGGAGTGAAATATTTAAGGCTTCTGTTTTGTTATAATTAACTTTAAAATTACTGACTTCAGCAAAGCGTTTCAAATTTTTAATTAGATTAGGTAGTGTTACTATGGCGTTTGTAATATATAACAGTAGATCGTCTGCGTACCCTGACAATTTATATTCATGGTCTTTTATTTTGATTCCCTGTATGTCTATGTTAATCCGAATTGCTGTCATCAAATGCTCCATAGTTAGGACATATATCAATGGAGATAGAGGACATCCCTGTCGGGTTCCATTCAATATTGCTATAGTATCAGATACCTCCCCATTCGCCCGGATTTTAGCAGTTGGATTTTGGTATAGGACCATAATTTTTTCAAGGAGTCTAGGGCCCAGTCCCCACTGTCTCAGTGTCTCTTCGAAGACTCGCCATCCCACCCTGTCAAACGCTTTTTCGGCATCCACTGCCAAAAGACAGGATGGGATGGCGTGTCTCCGAGCATGTTCGACCAATGTCAGAGTTTTTGAGGTATTGTCCCTCGCCTCTCTTCCCTCTACAAATCCTACCTGATCTAGATGTATCGCTCCTGGTAATTTAGGTGTGAGTCTATTGGCTATAATCTTAGAATAAATTCGGAGGTCAATATTTGTCAGGGAGATTGGTCTATAATTTCCACAGAGTGTATGGTCCTTATCGGGTTTGGGTATAAGAGATATGTATGCTTGCATACTCTGTGATACGAAGGGCTGGGCAATAGATACCGAATTAAATGTACGTTTCAAAATTGGGGTAAGTAAATCTTTGTATATTTTATAAAACCGTGGGGTAAATCCGTCAGGACCTGGACTTTTACCTATTGTCAGTGAGTCTATTACTGTTTGAATTTCAGTTTCTGAAAATTCGTTTTCTAGTTGTGGAGTTTCTGTTATGTATTGTCTTATCTTTTGATTGAAATTTTCTGGGTCTTGCTCTGCTGGTTGGTTGGGTATATTATACAGACTAGAATGGAATGTATGGAATGTTTCCATAATCTTTTTTGGATCGTATGTCAATTCCCCTGAGTCTGTTTTGATTTTAACAATTGATGTAGTTCTTGTTGTTGTAAGGCCCTGGCTAATACTTGACCCGGTTTATTTTCCAGATTACGATCCTGGGTACGATTTTTGTCTCTAATCCGTAATGATTGTTCATTTAATAAGGTTCTCATCTCCGATCTCCGATCTTTTATCCAGGAGAACCATTAGAGTTTCTCGTGTTGCATTTTGTTTATGCTGTTTTTCTAATTCAGTAATTTCTTGCGTAAGCTCTGCTGACCTATTGCCTTTTATTTTTTTTCAATCTAGACCCATGCTTTATAAGGAGACCCCTTACTATACACTTCAGAGTTTCCCATTGGTTTGGGAGTGATGTATTATCGTTTATATGATCTAATGTAAAGTTCGATATCGCAGAGCTGATCTCGGTTTTACAGATTTCGTCAAATAATAAGTTCTCGTTTAGTTTCCATGTGCCTCTAGGTGTATTATTATTTATTGTATCTATAGTTAAGTAAATAGGGGCATGGTCTGACCATATAAAGTTCCCTAGTGGTGAGTAGGGATGAGCCGAACACCCCCGGTTTCGGTTCGCACCAGAACCTTCAAACGGACCGAAAGTTTGTACGAATTTTCGAACCCTATTCGCTACAATGGACGCGAACGTTCGAAATCAAAAGTGCTAATTATAACGGCCAATATGCATGTTAATGTCATAAAACAGGTTTGGGGACCCGGGTCCTGCCCCAGGGGACATATATCAATGCAAAAATAAGTTTTAAAAACTGACGTTTTTTCGGGAGCAGTCATTTTAATGATGCATAAAGTGAAAAAAAAAAAGTGAAATATCCCTTTAAATATGGTACCTGGGGGGGGTGTCTAAAGTATGCCTGTGAAGTGGCATGTGTTTCCCGTGTTTAGAACTGTCCCTGCAGAAAATCACATTTGTAAAGGCAAAAAAGAAGCCATTTAAAACTGCTTGCGGCTTTAATGTCATGTCTTGTCCTGGCAATATGGCTGAAAATCCTTGAGAAAAATGGCATGGCTACCCCATCACCCCCCCCCCCCCCCACCCCAGCCCCTTTGGGTCTTGTATGGATATTAAGGGGAACCCCCGCACCCAAAATAAAACCCTATACCTACAACCCTATATACTCTGAACAGCAGTATACAGGCGGTGCAAACAAGACAGGGTTGTTCTTAAGTAGAATCTGAACAGGTACATTTTTAAGTGTAGCTCCATCCAAAAAAAATCTATTTTTAAGCTTTTTGGAGAACATAGGGAGGGGTTGTCACCCCTGTAACATTTGTTTTGCTGTCTGTGCACCTGTTCAGAACATTTCACCTCACCACACCTCCGTCCCAATGACAAATGTTTTTGGAAAAGTGGGTTTTTTATTGAAACAAGGACTGGTGATAAAGCATCAGTAGAGAGGAGATACCTTTTTCCCAAATTAAATCTAACAGGATAGAATTTCCCTTCCTAGGGGTAGATTTCCTCTCACTTCCTGTTTTTAAGGAGTCGTTTGTAAGTTGGATGTTTGAAAGTAGGGGCCTGCCGTATATACTCTGCAGAAATTTGCCCCATTAGATGTTCGTGTTGCCACAAGACTGTAAGCCCTCACAGTTACTCTTGGTGGGCGCAGGAATGGGCCCTGCTGTGAACTATTAGATTAAGATTTGTAATTACACGCCCCTGTTAAACAGCGGCTGAAAAATTGTGCCTTAGGCACTGGTGCCACAACACTGCAACCCCTCACAGATACTGTACTTGGAGCACAGCAATGAGACCTGTTGCAAAGCATTGCATAAAAATTTTTAATTACACGCCCCTGTTAAACAGGGGCTGAAAAACTGGGCCTTAGCCACTGGTGTGGTGGCACCCAGAAACAAAAATGTTCTTCCAAGCTATCAAGGAATGGATCATTGAGGAGGAAGAGGATAGTCAGTGAACATAACAGGACAGTCACTCAGCATCAGCATAGGCATAGTCTTGAAGGGATGTGACATTATAAATTATTCAGTTATATCAGCTTCAGGTGCCTGGTAGCTGGTGGTGATCCAAGACTTATTCATCTTTATGAAGGTCAAATGTAACAAGTGGTGCTGAACCAAACTTCAGGGGCATTTAAGCCTCTGAAAATAAATTGTTTGCCAACATCCCTGAGTGAATATTTATAGAGTGGAGCCTCTACTAATAGAGGACCCCTAGTACCCTCCGGTACAATTGGGATTTTTCAGGCGAAACACAACAAAATTGTTGAAAAGAGCAAAGAATATAAAAATATATTTTTGAATTATTTATTAATAGAAAAATGTATATAAATGAATAAATATCAAAAGAGACAAAAGAAAAAGAAGGGGATAAATGTGTACATACAAATTTGTTAAAAACAATTGTAATACAACCTTTTAGTTTACATGTGGATATGACATATATAAATGGAAAACGAAAGAAAAAAATAGAAAAAACACATCCCTCAGTTGCCTAACATGTTTCGGGAGACTCAAACGATCCCTTCTTCAGAGGCATTTTAGGTGGAGATTGAATGTGGGAAAAGAGGTCTGGGGAAAAAACACAAGAAACAAAAACAAACAAATATGAGCATTTCAGGGGAACCTGGGGGGAAGGGAGAAAGAGCCATTGCATGGAATGCCTGGACATATGCGTTTATACATACCAATATCCATAAGGATAAAAGGTTAATACGTTGAAAATCAAGGTGAGTTTCTTCATACGATGAAAGATAGCGACAGGCCAGGAATTGTTGCAGGAGGCTCTAGGACCATATAAAGCAGGTCCTAGACCTCTCAACACCAAAGGAGGGGGGGAGGGAAAAGTTATTTTAGAAGGGTTTTTTTTAAGAAAAGAAGGGTTTGTGACCCTCCAAGTGGTGATCTCCAAGGGTAAGGCCCACACAAGGATCAACCTAGTGACCCATCTCCGCGTGGTGAAGCAAGATGGTAAGCCCGGTAAGCAGGATGTCTAAAAATATAAAGAAAACAAAATATATGTCAAAAAGTAAAAAATTAAAAAATAAATAAATAAATAAGATGTACATGTGTTCAAACTACATATTAAAACAGCCAAGAAACTGTTTATTACCAAATAGCGAAAACGCAAAGGTATTGCTAAACATGTTTGAACTAATGTTGAACCGAAAGAAACTGTTTGTTATATTTTAAATGGATTCAAATTAATGAATCACATACTATATTTCAATAAACCATCCTAGATCAAAAATATGTGTAGAGGCGGTTTCTTTAAAGACAACAAGTATGATAGTTAGGGCATCAAAGATTATACATAAGCCACAAAACAAACTGAACTTACAAAGTTGATGCACACCCCAGGAGTACTGCAATAGAAAAAACGCCTGGTTCTCTCTCAGCAGGAGCAATCGCTGCTGACCTGTTGTGAGGACGGTTATTTATGAGGCATAGTGAGTGCATTGCGCATGTGCATGTCAGTTGAATGAAGATACGAAACAGCTGAGGTGGAGGCGTCGCCTCTGGGACTCAGTCCCGGCCTTGAAATGTCAAAGGCGGGTCTGTGGCCAATGGGCGAACGAAGGCGGGGCTATTAAGGAAGAGCCTTGCCTATCTATCCAGTCACATGAGTCTACTAGGACTCAATAAGAAAGGGGAGAGATCGGCGTCCAGCTGGACAGGACCGCAGCATATTACGCTGCGTTCCAAGAGGGGTAAAAAGCGGCGCGTGCGTCAGAGGCATGCATACGGCGCATGCGCGATACCAAAAGCACGGCGCATGCGCAGAGCAGAAAAAGCCGTCAACCTCAGTGATATGCAAAGGGAGGGCACAGGGAGTGGGTGGGGTTTGACTTGGCTTGTTGTCATAGCCGTCACGGGAGGCTTGCAAGGAGGCAGGGCAGAAGGCACATATGATCCCCAGAGCTGACACCGCACGGCACACCGTCAGAGAGAGTGCTTCAAACCGGCGGGGCGCCATGCGGTGAGAGCTCACTGGCGCGGGAGGGCCTTAGAGCCAAGGCGGGCAACCCCTGTGAGGGAAGGTTGCCCGCGATGGGTCCACAGCCGAAAAAATAGAGGGGGCACCTCCAACTCCCATGCGGGGCAAGAGATGGTACCCCTCTTACCCGCGCCAGGCGGGGCCAAAACCCAGGAGACCGCAAAAACCAACAAATCTGGGAACAGATTAGAATTGATTTGCAATTGTAGCAATATATGAGTTTAGAATGACAATATTGATATAGCAAACATGGCAACAGAGAGATAGTCTGTGACCAAAGATCACCGCAATGGCAAGTTCTCTCCATACCGAGGTTCCCTGTATATTCCTATAAAAGTGTTTTAAACTTAGAAAGGTTACATCTAGAATCTTTAATTTATCTGAAATGCAGAAAACAGTGAATCACAACTGAAAATACAAAAAAATAAACAAATAAAACTGCGACATAGAAAATAATAATAAAATAATATGGGATAAAAAAAAAAAAAAAAAAAAAAAAAAAAAAATAAATAAAATAAAATAAAAAAAGTGCATATATAAACTGCTAGACACCAGATAAAAATTAAATCATAGTCCAATTAAGAGGGGAAAGGAAAGGTGGTCTATTCCTTTTCACAGCCACCTGACACAAAACCCTCAAGAAAGGGGCGAAAAGAAAGTTGGGTGTTGAGGCCCGGAAAAGAAGTTGCATTAAGGTCTGCAATCCATCTGACCTCTCTCTGGAGTAGAGACTTATTCCAATCACCACCCCTACTGTCGGGGTGGATTCTGTCCAGAATAGTAAAAAGTACACGCGGAAAAATGCCAGCATGTTGGTCTCTGACATGTCGTCCCAGAGGGAGGTCAGGGTTCGCAGCCTTCATGCTGGAGATATGAAGGTCAGTCGATGAACCGAGTCGGTGGACAGGTGCACCCTGTGATCGGTGACAAAGTCTCCAGCAGCACTGAATGTGCGTTCGGAAAGAACGCTGGATGCAGGACAGACCAGTAGCTCAATTGCATACTGTGCAAGCTCTGGCCAGTGATCCATCCTCAAGACCCAGTAAGCCAGAGGATTTTCGGTGGGAAAGGTGTCCAAGTCTGACCTTGCCCCTAGGTATTCCTGCACCATGTATATCAGACGCTGGTGATGGTTGCTGGAACCGATCATACCTTGGGGCTGCGGACTAAAAAACTGTCTGAACGCATCGGTCAGACGTCCACCTTCCCCACCGCTCCTTCTGCTACTGACCGAAGCCTCAGCAACTCGTCGTCCAGGACCAGGAGTTTGTAACCTCCCAGTCTCTGGGAACGCATTGCACAGACCTTTCTGCAAGGCCTCCCTGAGATGTCTCATCCTCTGCTCCCTCTGCGATGGCAAGATAAGGTCTGCAACCTTACCCTTGTACCATGGATCAAGGAGAGTGGCCAGCCAGTAATGGTCCCTCTCCTTGATCCGAAGAATACGAGGATCCTTCCGCAGGCTTTGCAGGATCAGGGAGGCCATGCAACGTAGGTTAGCTGAGGCATTCGGTCCGGAGTCTTCTGGGTCACTGAGGACGACCTGATCGGCAGCCACCTCCTCCCAGCCACGTACAAGTCCACTGGTTTGTTGGGACTGTAAATCATCCCTAAGGAGTGCCAGGCTCCACCTCCATGCTCACACAATCCTCCTCTTCCTCCTCCTCCTCATCCTCATTCTTTTCCTGTGGGATGGGTGGGAGAGAAGGAACACTGTCTGGATAAAGGGGGTCTTGAGAGGCAAGGAAGTCCTCCTCTTCCTGCCTCTGTTCTGCCTCAAGTGCCCTGTCCATTATCCCACGCAGCGTATGCTCCAACAGGTGGACAAGAGGTACAGTGTCACTGATGCATGGACAGTCAGTGCATGAGGTGGTTTTATGTGTGCTGTACTAACACAGCAGACACACACACGCTAGCTCCTGGAGATGCCTGGCTGCCTTAGATGACGACAACTGGGCCTTACGGCAGATATAGGCTGCCTTAGATGACAACAACTGGGCCTTATAGCAGATAGAGTGGCTGAGGTGGTTTTATGTGTGCTGTACTAACACAGAAGACACACACGCTAGCTCCTATAAATGCCTAATAGTATAAAGGTGAAACTGCAATGCTGTACTAACAGCACGCACACACCAGACTAATCCCCAGAATCACAGCAGTTAGACTCAGCAGCAGATAATGTCACCACTCATCACAGCAGAATGTATAACACAGCACAGCACTGCAGATACTGTCAGCAGCAGTGCAATCAGCAGAATGAATACAAATTCAAATGTGTCAGCAATGAATCAGCATCAGCAATGTACAACTGACTGTCTGTATCACAGTCACCAGAACAGAGTGCACTAGGCCGCCACAGCGGCGGCCTTTTATAGAGTGGGGTGTGTACTAAAGCCCCTAAGCTATAATTGGCTACAGGCATCCTGCCTGTAGCCAATTATGGCTCTCCTCGCTGCCGGCGCTTTGGCCAAGCATGCGGGGGTCACAGTGCATGTTTGGCCAATCATCAGCCAGCAATGCACTGCGACTGGCACAATGCATTGCGGGCCGCTCGCATCACACGAATGTGATGCGAATGGCCCAAATAGTTCTGGGCTCGCCGAGCGGGCGAACGCCCAGTGCTCAATTCGAAGGTGGGTTTGAATCGAACACCGGGCCCATCCCTAGTGATGAGAGACAGACAGGGAATAACAGCCCCATCTGTGTCTCTATCATTAGCATTGTACTGCAAAAAAAACAAATAGAGCCCAATGTCCTTTCTAAAATAGAGAATGTAATCACTTTATATTTGGGCTTCACGATCCTGCCATAGCATTTCCATTTTTCTTCAGCACACTTCCCCTGTTATTCAGTATCATTCTTCATTACTCCAGTCTTATTGCAAAACATGCATAAAATGCAAGTGTTCCAAATCGCAGATCATCTCCATTGAATCTACAGGAAAATAAATATGCATATATATATATATATATACTATACTGGAGTATAAACCAACCCGAATATAAGCCGAGGCACCTAATTTTACCACAAAAAAACGGGAAAACGTATTGACTTGAGTATAAGCCTAGGGTGGGAGATGCGCAGCTACTGTAAGTAGAAAAGAGGGTCAACGATGCCCATTTGCAACCTCACTGTGTCCATTTGCATGCCTCACTGTGCCCATTTGCAGCCATAGGTCCCCCCGAACTTCAAACTTGGTAATTAAGGGTTCCTCTATGCCCCCTAGCTGCAGCCAAAATTTGGGGTCTCTGGACCCAAAGGGTCCCGAAATGACATTGCTGCAGATGGACACAGTTGACCGACTTTGGGGCCCCATATCTCGGGGCCACTTGGTGCTAGGAACCCCAAATTTGGTTTAGGGTTCCTAGCACCAAGTGGCCCCCGAGATACGGGGCCCCAAAGTCAGGTCAGAAAATGTCATTCTCTGCTGCAGAAAAGTGCTTGACTCAAGTATAAGCTGAGGGTGGCATTTTCAGCACAAAAAAAATGTGCTGAAAAACTCGGCTTATACTTGAGTATATACAGTGTAATATATATATATATATATATATATATATATATATATATAGTGGTAGTGTGGTACCCCACCAGGGTATTATTCCAGGATTCCCAACCAGGCAGGTTGAGGAGCTCCAGGGTATTTGCTTGTTTGAGAGGAAACTGGCTTTTCTGTTTCCTTATTATTTACTAAAGTCCGCTTTGGGACCTGGAGCCCGTTTTTTTTTTTTTTTTTAGAGATCCGGGTGGGATGAAATCCACAGTCCTGGGTCCAGGTTTTGGGACTCACCGACACACTGATTGTTCAGGTGTGTGTGGGCCTAATAGCAGAGTCAGGACCAGGATTCTGGGCTCCACCCTCCCGAGGAGTCCCGGCAAGCAAGGGAGAACCGGACAGAGGGTCCAAGCCTGTGGGCTGGAACAGCAAGGAAGCTGGAAGAGTGCTGTGGTACAGAGCGTACAGGAAATCCGTTAGAGCTGAGAGGGCTGAAGCATAAGCCTGAGCAGCAGTGCTGCTAAAGAGAGCCAGGTGGCTTGGTATTTTCTGTTCAACTTACAGTGTTTGCTGTGGAAAGCTGAAACCCCTATGTGGGCAACCCTTCTGTTATTGGACTTTTTTTTCTTTTCTTTCATTTAATAAAAGTGGGCCAACAAGCCCTTAAACGGCACGACCGGTGTTGAATCTGCTCACTGGTGTGCTCTACACAGAAGCTAAAGAACCCCCAATATCACAATATATATATATATATATATTGTAAAGTTCGGGGGACCAGCTAGACCGCAGGACACAGGCTTTTAGTTCAAAAGGAGGTTTTATTAAACTTAAACAGCTTCACAGCAGCAAAACAAAAGGAAAAGGTTTCAGTCTCACCGACTATCAAAGTCCCGAATTGCTATCGCAATTAAACACAGTCCTGGGGTGCTGTCGCAGGTGACTTCAACTGCTAGGAGGCTTCCAGGCCGAACGCTGCTGTTGACTTTGGTTGCTGCAAATCAAGCCACACACAAACCACTATCTCCTCTGCACTCCTCCACACCCATATGCAACTTCCTGTCTTGTTTTTAAACCCACTTCCTCTGACAGGTGAGTTAACCCTTTTTGTTCCCTTAAAGGGACCACAGTCCAAACAGAGGGGAAACATAGCGTCCTTCCAGGACCCAGCCACGGCGTCCTGTACATATCCCCCCCCTGTGCCCCAATGCCAAGGAGGTGGAGGCAACAGTGGAGCTCAAACAATGGACTCGGGAGAGGGCATCTGCATTTTGATGCAGTCTCCCGGACCTATGCTCCACTACAAATTTAAATTCCTGGAGTGCCAGGAACCACCGAGTAACCCTGGCATTAGTCCCTTTACCTTGTCTCAGCCATGTTAAAGGGGCATGGTCAGAAATCAGCCTAAACTTCCTCCCCAAAAGGTAATATCTGAGGGATTCCAGAGCCCACTTGGCCAGACACTCTCGTTCAATTATAGCGTAGTTTTTCTCCGCTGGTGTTAACTTCCTACTGAGGAAGACTACTGGGTGCTCCTCGCCATGAATAACCTGTGACAACACCGCTCCCAATCCTACATCGGAAGCATCAGTCTGTACAACAAAGTCTTTTGAAAAATTGGGTGCTACTAGGACAGGGTGTTGGCACAGTGCCGACTTGAGCTCCAAAAAAGCCTTCTCAGCGTCTGCATTCCACTCCACCATGACCGATTTCCGACCCTTAGTCAGATCGGTCAATGGAGCTGCCAACGTGGCAAAGTTGGGTACAAACCTCCTGTAGTATCCCACCATACCCAGGAATGCACGTACCTGTTTTTTTGTGAGGGGGCGGGGCCAATTCTGTACAGCCTCTACCTTGTTGACCTGAGGTTTTACTACCCCTCTACCCACAACATAGCCCAGGTATTTCACCTCCTCCATTCCCAAAGCACATTTTTCCGGGTTTATTGTAAACCCCTCCTTCCAAAGAGAGTCCAGTACTGCCTGGACTTTGGGCAAGTGTGATTCCCAGTCTCTGCTAAAAATGACTATGTCATCCAAGTATACTGAGGCATACTCCCGGTGAGGACGTAGAATCCTATCCATTGCCCTCTGAAATGTGGCTGGAGCAGTTTGCAATCCAAAAGGCATTCTCTTGTACTGAAAACTTCCCTCTGGGGTAGAAAAAGCAGTTTTCTCTCTAGCAGCCTTAGTCAACGGGATTTGCCAATACCCATTGGTAAGGTCTAATGTAGTGATATACCTGGCTGGACCTAGTCTCTCAATAAGCTCATCTACCCGGGGCATGGGGTAGGCATCAAACCGTGAAACTTCATTTAGTTTCCGGAAATCATTGCAGAATCGCAGAGTCCCGTTGGGCTTTGGTACCAACACAATCAGGCTTGACCACTCACTCTGTGATTCCTCAATAATCTCCAGGTCTAACATCTTCTTCACTTCCTCTGAAACAGCCTTCCTTTGGGCCTCTGGAATGCGGTAAGGCCGGACAAAAACTTTGACTCCTGGTTCCGTGACAATATCATGCTCTATGACACTAGTGAGCCCTGGCAAGTCTGAAAATTTCTCTTTATTTCTCTGCAAGAACTCCTTTGCCTGCTGACTTTGGACTCTAGACAGGGTATTTGCTACTTGGACACTCTCCACCCCAACCCGAGGCTCAAGTCTTGCACCAGCCAGGGAGGTCACCGGTTCCCTGTCTGTCCAGGGCTTTAACAAGTTTACATGATATATCTGATGGGGTTTCCTCTTACCTGGTTGGTGGACTCTATAATTTACCTCTCCCACTTTTTCTACAACTTCAAAGGGGCCTTGCCACCTGGCCAAGAATTTACTTTCCACAGTGGGGATCAACACCGCTACTCGATCCCCCACTTGGAAGTTCCTTATTCTAGCAGCCCTATTATAGACCCGTCGTTGAGCCTCCTGGGCTTTTTGCAAATGTTCTTTGACTAGAGGCATCACAGTTCGGATCCTCTCCTGCATTTGGGAAACATATTCAAGAACACTCTTATGCTGAATAGGTTCACTTTCCCATTCCTCTTTAACAAAATCCAGTAGTCCGCGAGGTCTCCGCCCATATACCAACTCAAAGGGCGAAAACCCAGTGGAGGCCTGGGGCACTTCCCGGATAGCAAACAGGAGAGCGGGTAACAGGCAGTCCCAGTCTTTCCCATCTCTTTGTACAACCCGCTTGAGCATAGACTTAAGGGTCTTATTAAAGCGCTCTACCAACCCATCCGTTTGTGGATGGTAGACCAATGTGCGCAGCTGTTTAATCCGGAAAGAGCTTGCACACATCAGCCATAACCCTCGACATAAACGGGGTGCCCTGGTCCGTGAGTATTTCCTTGGGAAAACCAGTCCGTGTAAACAACTGGAATAATTCCCGAGCAATAGCCTTAGAGGAGGTATTCCGCAGAGGTAGCGCTTCAGGATATCGGGTGGCATAGTCAAGGATCACCAGTATGTAGGAGTGACCTCGAGCTGACTTAACCAAAGGACCCACTATATCCATGGCTATCCTCTCGAATGGGACCTCAATTATGGGCAGAGGGACCAAAGGGCTCCGGAAGTGGGTCACCGGCGCGGTCAACTGACAGGTGGGACAAGAGGCACAGTATCTTCTTACCTCTGCTTTCAGACCTGGCCAGTAAAACCGGTCGGTGATCTGTGCCTCCGTCTTTTCAACTCCCAGGTGTCCCCCTAAAACATCATCATGGGCTAGGTCCAGGACATTGCGTCTATACTGTTGGGGTACCAATAATTGTTCTACCACATTTTCTCTCACTTTGGTAACCCGATAAAGCAATTCATTACATATTGCAAAGTGGGGCCACCGCTCATTCGCACCTGGCTCTTGGGGTACCCCATTTAATACTACAACTTGTTCCCGTGCACGGGCCAAAGTGGGGTCCTGCATCTGGGCAGTACCAAATGTCCCCTGGGGAACACCCAAATCCGGCATGGCAGGGGTAGAGGCCACTTCCTCATCCTCTTCACCCAGCATTACCTGAAGTGGGGAAGGTTCCCCCTCCTCAGTGTTCAGGTAGGTCTGCGAACCACACATTTTGACACCCTTAACAGTATCAGCACTACTTTCATCACCATTAACCCAGTCATTAGCATTTGTATCAACTGGATCCACACTAGGAACATTTGGCATCTCAGGGTTATTACCCTCAACCGTAGGAACAGAGGAACTAGTTTCTCCCCAGTCTTGGGATCGTTCAGGTAGTTCTCCTTGTCCCCACAGTTTTTCAAAAAATGGACAGTCTCGTCCTATGATAACATCATGTATCAAGTTCTTTACCACCCCCACCTCTTGAGTACCAGCGCCATATGCTGTGGAGATGGACACTGAGATGAGAGGGTACTCTCTAGTGTCCCCGTGAATGCACACAACCCGTAAAGTTTTGCTTACCGGACCGATCTTCCCAATTACTCTAGGATGAACCGGGGTTACCATGCTTCCGGAATCCAGCAAAGCCCAGGCAGGGAGGTGGTTCACTTGGACTACACACTCAAATTTTCTTCTCCACGGTCAAGGTATGTGGTACATGCTCTATGAGCATAAAAAGACCCCCTCCGAAGAACCCCGCATTCCATGGGCTCCTCTTGCAGTGGGCAGTGGGCCCGGGTATGGCCCCAGGAATGACATCGCCAACATTGTACATCCCCCCTCCTCTCCGAACAGGAACAGATCGCTGAGGAGGTACTGGGAGTGACTCTTGACCTTCCGGGGTGTTGATTCCAGGGCTCTGGGGGACATCCTTTCGAAGGGCGGCAGTCGATCGAATAGGCCGTGGCAGACTGGGCCCTTGGCGCTTGGTAGGGCCAAGCAGATCCTCCACCACTGTATATCGCTCTACCATCTCGACAAGGAGGTTCACTGTTTTGGGGTCTCCATGGCTGACCCACCGTTGAAGGTCGTCTGGCAGTGACCGTAGGTATCGGTCCAGCACGACCCGCTCCACGATTTGGGGGCCCGACAACACTTCGGGCTGCAGCCATTTTTTTACCAGTTGCACCAGGTCATGCATTTGAGACCGTGGTGGACGATCTGGACAATACTTCCATTGGTGCACTCGTTGGGCCCGAACGGCCGTAGTCACCCCCAAACGAGCCAGTATTTCTGCCTTTAGTTTTTTTTTGTTTTTTTTTATATATATCTTTATTTATCGAAAAGTTTTATATTTACAAGTAAACATACAATTACATTTATACAACAGGTGCCAGCCTATTTCTTATACATTTATGTATTAAATTGTAACTCACCCATATATAGTCATTTAGCATTCCTTGTGTCTCCATGGGTTTACTAACACCTTACCTCAACTCACGCATCTGCCATTCACATCCATCAACTCACTCACAAAAAAAAAAAAAGAAATAAAACAACAAGAAAAGGGGAGGAAAAAAGGGAACGGAGAACAGTGGGTCCCCTACCTCTCTCTTATTAGATCCTTCCATCCTGGGTGTAATATTTTAAATCTTAACCAGGTCTGCCAGGCATTGTTTGCTTCCTCTCTGTTTGCATCCTCCTTTTCCATTCTTGTCTCCATTTTACACATTTCGTCCATCTCCGTCTCCCACTCATCTATATTAGGACACCTGCTATTTTTCCATTTCCTGGCTATAATAGTTCTTGCTGCTGTTACGAAAAATTTCAAGGTTCCCTTTTTTACTTTTTTAACTGATCCCATATTCATGGACATTATTGACATCAAGATATCAGGTTGGATTTCTATTCCTGTCATTAAAGTGTATGTTTTATATATCTGTTCCCAGAAACTATGTACTCTAGGACAGTCAAACCATATATGTGACATTGTCCCGACGGCTTGAAGGCATCTCCAACATGTATTACTATTTTCAGGATTGATTTTGTTCATATCTGTTGGACACCGATACCATCTTGTCAACATTTTATAGTTTCTTTCCTGATCTCTACTAGATTTGGATAATTTATGAATAATCTTAAAAGCTTCCTTCCATTTTTCTTTAGGAATATCCATTTCTAATTCTTCTTCCCACCTTTTTATATATGTCATCTCTTTTACCTTATTGTTATTCATTAAGTATTTATATACAGTGGACAGGTTGTGAGTCGGTTTCTGTTCTTCTATCAGTATTTCCTCCAGAACTAGTAAAGGTCTGTTAATTGTATCTTCTTTTGCTATACAGGAAATATATTTATATAATTGCCAGTACTGAATCCAATTGTTTTTATATTCTATACCCATAACCTCAAATGGTATTATCCTACCCTGCTCTATTGTATCTCTAATTCTGGTATCTTGTTTTTTGTTCCATTTTAGGAAGGTTCCTACTTTCATTGCCTGTGGAAATTCCGGGTTGTCAAATATGGGGGTCATTGGCCCTATGTGTGTTGAACCTTTGCCTTGTTTTACTATTCCATCCCATACTTTCAGAGCCCGGCCCGCAAAATACGGCATGTCCCCATCTAATGGACGTCTTTCCTTTCTGATCCAGGGCAGGGACTTTAGGCTAATAGTTGAGATCTCTTCTTCCAATCTGACCCATTCTTTGGAGTCCTTATTATGAAACCAATCTATTATTCTGGTTATTAGGGCCGCTTTTAAATATGTCGAAATATCTGGGAGTGCCAGTCCTCCTTCCTCCTTAGAACGGATCAGTATTGACCTGCTAATTCTAGCAGGTTTCCCGGCCCAGATAAAACTCCCTATAACCTTTCGTATTTGATTTAGCAATTTCTTTATAGGGAAGAGAGGTATTGCCTGGAATATATATAAAATCTTAGGTAGTATATCCATTTTTATTATGTTTATCCTCCCTATCCACGAGTGGTTTCCTTTTGCGTATTGTTGTATTAACTTTATTATTTTATTTGTGATTGGGAGGTAATTAAGTTCATATAGTTTATCTAGATCTTTGGGGATATAAATTCCTAAATATTTTACTGCTAGGGGTTGCCATTTAAAAGGGAAGTTAGTCCTAATTATTTCTATTTTATCTTCAGGAAGTGTAATATCCATTATTTCAGATTTACTGTAATTTACTTTAAAGTTACTAACTTTGGCAAATTTATCAAATTCTTGTATTAAGTTTGGAAGTGTTATTACCGGGTTTGTTATATATACCAACAAATCGTCTGCGTAAACCGACAGTTTGTACTCCGTCTCCCCCACCTTTAGCCCCTGTATATCTATATTTTTTCGGATGGCTATTGCTAGATGTTCCATGACCAGCACGTATAGTAGAGGAGAGAGAGGACAACCCTGTCTAGTTCCGTTAGTTATCGTTATGGGTTCAGAGATGTCTCCCGCTGCTCTAATTCTGGCGATGGGTTTTTGGTATAATACCATTATTTTTCCTAGTAAATTTGGTCCCATTCCCCATTGTTTCAGTGTCTCTTCAAGAAAACACCATCCCACCCTGTCAAACGCTTTTTCGGCGTCTACCGTCAAAAGACAGGATGGGATGGTGTGTCTCCGGGCATAATCCATGAGCGTTACTGTTTTTGAGGTATTATCTCTTGCTTCTCTCCCCTTTACGAAGCCCGCTTGGTCCAGGTGTATATAACTTGGAAGTATAGGAGTTAGTCTATTGGCAATGACTTTTGAATATATCCTGAGATCGATGTTTGTTAGCGAGATAGGTCGATAGCTACCACAGGTAGTGAGGTCTTTTTCAGGTTTAGGTATAAGGGAGATGTAAGCTTGCATTCCCTGTGGGACAAAGGGTTGATTGATTGTTACCTTATTGAATAAATGCTTCATAATTGGAATGAGTAGGTCTTTAAACGTTTTATAGAACCTCGGAGTAAAACCGTCCGGGCCTGGGCTTTTCCCTATTACCAGGGAGTCTACTACCTTTTTAATTTCATCCTCTGTTATCTCTTCCTCGAGCTGTTCTTTATCTAAAGCATTTAATGTTTGTATCGGAGTATTATTTATATATTCCTGCACCTGCTGTTGAAAGACTTCGGGACTCCTTTCTGCCAATGGATTGGGAATATTGTATAGCTTAGTATAAAAATTTCGAAAGGTTTCGACAATGTCTTTTGGTTTATGGACGTAATTGCCTATTTCAGTTTTAATTTTTATAATTGAGGTTAAATTTGTCTGTTGGTGTATCTTCCTCGCGAGTATCTTCCCTGTTTTGTTCCCTTGGACATAATTTAGAGACCGTATTTTATCTCGGCTTTGTAGGGTTTCCTCGTCTAGTAGTATTTTAAGCTCGTTTTTTTTAGTAGTTAATGTTTTTAATAACTCTTGTCCCATCGTTTGCTTATGTTCTTTTCCTAGTTTTTCTATTTCTTTTGATAGTTGGATTATTTTATTTCCTTTCATTTTTTTTAATCTAGACCCATGTTTGATAAATAGACCTCTTATAATGCATTTTAGTGTTTCCCATTCGTTGGGTGGGGAAGTGTTATCTCCAATATGATCTACCGAAAAATTCGTTATTGCTTCCCTAATCTCTATTAAGCATGCTTCATCAAATAACAAATTATCGTTGAGTCTCCAGGAATTCCTTGTTTTTTTCTCTTTATCTATAGTCAACGTAATATAAATAGGTGAATGGTCTGACCATATCGCACTGCCAATCTCCGGGGGAAGAGAGTTTCGGCAATCCTTGTTGGTTTACTAGGAGGTAGTCTATTCGGTGATAGGTTCCGTGTACCTTTGATAGGAACGTGTAGTCCCTATCCACCGGATAGGCCATTCTCCATACATCTACCAGGTGATGTCTATTCATCATTTCTGCAAACTTTTTTCTTGCAATGTTTTTTTCTTTTTTTGGGGGAGCTGAAGTATCTAGTTCAAGATCAAAAATAAAATTAAAATCTCCACCAATTACCGTAGTCCCTTCTGCTTTACTCATTAAATCTGTAAGGAGTTGTGTCCCGAATTCAATTTGATCATAGTTAGGCAGGTATATATTAATAAAGGTATATTTCTTGCCAAAGATATTGACCTTCAGCAAGAGCCCTCTTCCGTCTTTATTTCTATAAATTTCCACTATTTGGTGTGGTACAGATTTATGAATGGCGATAGCAACCCCTCGAGATTTTGAGTATGCAAAAGAGTCGTGGTACCATGTTGGATAGTGCCTATTTCGTATGATGGGTATATGATCTGAACGGAAATGTGTCTCTTGGAGCATAAGTATTCCGATGTTTTGTCTGTGGCATGACTGCAGAACCTGAAGTCTCTTAGAGGGTGCATTTAATCCTCTAATATTATATGAGCATATTTTGATCATTATGAAGATTCCACCAGGATAGGAAAAAAAAACAGAGAGGGAGGGGAAAGAGAAGAAAAAAAAAATAAATAAATAAATAAAAATTTAATTATCTAAATAGTATTTTTTAATAAAATTACACTCTCATTCCATTCACTCTACATATTTTGTATCCTTAATCTACGACTAATCTAAGTCAACCCTTAATGAATAAGGTCCCTATTTGGGGTACATGAACACTTCCCCCAGCAGATCGGTGCCCTCCCCAGTCAAATTTATTTTTATATATTGTTTATATTAAAGAAGAAGAAAAAACATACAATATCCTATGTAATCATAGTGATAAATAGAGGCGGGGGGTCGAGAAGGGGAGAAGGGGGGAGAGAGAAAAAAAAAAAAAAAAAAAAGGGGGCTATTGAGAAGAGTGGGGGGACAGGAAAATCTTTGAGGCCTAGCCTATTATCGCCAATCTGGTACATATCTATATAAATGCATATCCGTATAAGTGTACAATATCAGTACAGTACAGTACACACTATCGTTGGTTTAGTTCCTATCGTTAACCAAATCGATGACCCATACCCAGGGGGACACCCCAAAAAAAAAAAAAAAAAAAGGTTATCTTATTAACATTTTAACATTTTAAGTGACTATTTTTGTCCATATGGGACAGTGAAAAAGTGTCACACCTTACACCAAAAAAAAAAAAAAAAAAAAAAAAATAATATTTTGGCATTAGTATTCGTATATATAGTGTCATTTATTGTCCCTATTGGACAGTGAAAAAATATCACACAAAAAAAAAAAAAAAAAACCCACAGGAGAGAAACACTGGGATGGGTCATCTTGTTTCAATTTTTATCTCTAACAATAGGAAGATATCTCTTGTGAGGCGCATATTCATTCTTCCCATGCATATCCACATATATACATGTCCATACATATATCCATATCCCCCATAGTTTAGTTCTTACAGCCTTATATTCATTAACTTTTTCATAGGAAATTTAAAAATTGCGTTAGTGTTCATGCATTTGGTGCCTTTTTTTATTGTCCATATTGGACCGTGAAAAAATATTTCATAAAAAAAAAAAAAAAAGATTACGTTTGTGTTCGCATAATTGGTGTCTTATTTATTGTCCCTACTGGACTGTGAAAAAAAAAAAAAAACAGTGAAAAAATATTACACACCGTGAAAAGGAAAAAAAAAAAAATAAATAATAAAAAAAAAAAAAAAAATGCGTTGGTGTTCACATATTTAGTGCCTATTCTTTTTTGTCCCTACTGGACTGTGGAAAAAGAAGAAAAAATAAAATAAAAAATAAAAGTGAATGGTGTTCACATATTTAGTGCCATTTTGTTGTCCTTAATGGACAGTGAAAAAATAATACACAAGCGGAAGAAAAAGAAAAAAAAAATTGTATATATTTTAAAATTTTATCTCATAACTTCTCCCTGCCCCCCCACCCGTCTACCCCCCCCCCCGGTCTATATTCAATCTATCTTCAGTCTATCTTCTTCTTCTAGTCAGTCCCTCCGAGATATCCGAGAATGTTTGCGGCCAGGCCGGTAGGTCGATCAAGGGTAGGTCAAGATTTTTCAGAAAGTCGGGGAGATCTCTTATGTCCCGGAAAGTGTTCTTCTGGCCATTTTGATGCACTATTATTTGGAATGGGGTGCCCCATTTATACAAAATGCTCTTTTCTTTTAGTATATCCAGTAATGGTTTTAGGGCTTTCCTTTTAATCAAAGTGTGTTTGGACAAGTCCTGCAGGAAGATCAATGGGGCCCCCTCGTACTCGAAGTTCCTTTGTCTTCTAGCCTCCGCCATAATATTCTCCTTTACCCGGAAAAAATGTATTCTGGAGATTACGTCTCTGGGTTTTGCTAAATCCTTGTCCTTTGGGCCTTGTGCTCTATGTGCTCTATCAATTTCAATACCAGTTGTATTCGGCTGTTTTAGTATTATATTGAATATTTCTTGTAATGTATCTTTCAATTTATCTGGTGTTATTGATTCTGGAAGCCCTCTGACTCTGATGTTATTGCGTCTGGTTCTGTTCTCCATTTCATCATTTGAATTAAACATTTGAACCAGAAACCTATCAGTCTCCCGATTTCTTTCCTCTAGGTCATAAATTTTTTGGTTCATATCTTCCATTTTCGTGTTTATATTTTCCACCCTTTTTTGTGTCTCCAAAACTGCTGCTTTTATTATTTGTATCTCACTTTTGTACGAGGTCTCTAGTCTGTGCACATATCTGTCCATGTCCTCTCTTGTGGGTATTGATTTTATATAGGATTGTATATCCCAATTTTGTCTGTCCATATTATCCTCCATATGTGGTGTATTGGATTGTTCGCCACTCTCCATAGTGGTATTGGTTGCTGTTTCTGAATCTCCACAGAAGATCCTACAGTCTATTTCGGACGTCTCAGAATTTTCAGGCGTTGTCTGTGTATTTGGGTTTTTAAAAAACCCTATTATGCCTGTTTTGGGGTTCGGGCTAGATTTCACTATCGTTGGCTGATTTTTTGATGTCCCTCCAGCAGACCCTCTTTTGATTTTTTGTGTGTGTGTACTTTTGGGGGGCATTCCCCAAGAGAGGGAGAGGATCATTTTAAAAATTGGGGTATTGGGGTATAATTTCCCCTAGTTTAGTATAATTTTCCTCCTTATTCCTTTCCTCCCTCTTACTACCCCTCCAATAAGTCCCGTAAGGCAACCAAACCACTATTATGGGGACTTTTAGAGGTTCATTAAACATAGAAATCGCTTAAGCTGCGTTTGTCCCTTTATATGCGTTTTTAGAGGCAAGGATGGACTATGCTTTTCCCCTGCGTGCGTTTAATGCGGAATATATAAGGCCCTATAAGGATCCTATATAGATTGCATACTTTAAGTTCTGCGAGGTATTGTGTTCCCGTGCAAATGTAATATAGGGTGCATTAGGGTCAATGGAATATTCTCCGGATTTTCCAGCATACATTCCCACAAATATATAGCATACAGCCTACAGTCTCTTAGGGTATTTCAGCCCGTAATCTTGTTTTATGCCAGTATAGATAACATCTTGCACAGATTTTACCCAAAGTAGACAAGGCAAGTAATAGGGAAGAAAAATAGCGGTGGAAAAAAAAAAAAAAAAGGCAGGGAAACAAATTTAGGATTCCGCTCTTATTTTGTGGACTTCATTTCTCCAAATCTATTTTTCCTTTCCTTTTTTCCTTTTTCCACTATCCCACAGTTGATGACCATTGGGTAAAAGATTTTCAAATACAATTTCTGTCCTTTGGGATATAACCCAGGTATAACCCAATTTATCCTCTTATTTGTATCTGTGGGAAGTCCCGGGGTATCTATAGCTCTATATGGTAGTGCTTACCCCTCACGCTGTCCTCGGTTCTTGTCGTTCCTCTGTTTCGGCCGCTTCGGCTATTTCCGTGTGGCTGGAATAGAATTCGGCTACACTCGGTTATGTTCGTGCTCAATATGCTGGCTTCTATGTTTCCCGGAGACTTGCGAGTGTCTCCCCGATGTCCCGGTCGGCTCCGTCGAGCTACTCCGCACAGCACAGCACAGGGGGACCGCGTAGGGGAGTCCGTCCGCTCGGTCAGGTAGGTCTTCCCACCCGCTAAATGCGGGGTCTTGTAGAGGGTTTTGTAGAGCCGTAGGGCGGGCGGAAGGATAACCTTTGCATAAACCGCTCAGCATAGGTGCTAGTCCTGTACTGCTGATGTCTTTTCGGTTCTCTGGAACTGTCTCACTTTGCAGCTTCACTCAGACCGTTGGAGCCTCATCTGGGGATTACCAGCCTATGTCGGCCCTTGACATCAGCTCATCAGGGTTTGCAGCTGATTTGACTGGGGAGGGAGGAGAGCAGGAGCTCTCAACACACGTCTGCCTTGTTCAGCGTCATCCCCCACCACCTGCCTTTAGTTTTTGATAGTCTTTAGCGTCCTCTGGTGGCAGGTCGAAGTAGGCTTTTTGAGGATCTCCGGTGAGAAAAGGGGCAATTAGGCCGGCCCACTGGTCCTGGGGCCACCCTTCTCTCTCTGCCGTCCTCTCAAATGTAGCAAGAAATGCCTCTACATCATCACTCGGGGACAATTTCTGCAAAAAATGGCTTGCCCTCACGGTCACCTGGTTGCCAGGGGCAACAGCCGCTTGCTCACGACCCTGAGACAACTGCTGTACTACTGCTTTTAAGGCAGTCACCTGAGCCTGCATAACCCCTTGCTGGGTTGCTTGCTGTGCTGCCAACTGAGCCACCAACAGGCGAGTATTTTCTTGCTGTACCTCCAGCTGGGTTGCTAAGCGCTGATTAGCTTCCTCATGGCGGGTCTGCGCTTGTATATTAGCCAGGGACAGTTGTTTAATTAGTTCCTCCATTGCTTCAGCTTTCAGGGTTTGGGCAGCTTTAACCCAGGACATAAATCCACTGTACTGTCCCTTTAAATGTCAGTTTTAAATTCAAATGCAAAAACCCGCAAAAAAAAACACGCCTGTTACTCTGTCCTGCCCGCATCCGAGCACCACTTGTAAAGTTCGGGGGACCAGCTAGACCGCAGGACACAGGCTTTTAGTTCAAAAGGAGGTTTTATTAAACTTAAACAGCTTCACAGCAGCAAAACAAAAGGAAAAGGTTTCAGTCTCACCGACTATCAAAGTCCCGAATTGCTATCGCAATCAAACACAGTCCTGGGGTGCTGTCGCAGGTGACTTCAACTGCTAGGAGGCTTCCAGGCCGAACGCTGCTGTTGACTTTGGTTGCTGCAAATCAAGCCACACACAAACCACTATCTCCTCTGCACTCCTCCACACCCATCTGCAACTTCCTGTCTTGTTTTTAAACCCACTTCCTCTGACAGGTGAGTTAACCCTTTTTGTTCCCTTAAAGGGACCACAGTCCAAACAGAGGGGAAACCTAGCGTCCTTCCAGGACCCAGCCACGGCGTCCTGTACTATATATATATATATATATATATATATATATATATATATATATATATATATATATAATCTATACAAATCCCTGTCACTGTATACTTATAAAAAAAGGTATAGGTCAAAGTCTCTGTTCATCCCATTGGGATGTAGAGACTGTAACCCAGGGGTGCCCAACCTTTTGAGGAGCGAGGGCCACTTTAGCGACCTTGGTAACTGGTCGCGGGCCACAATGAGCGTAAAGGGCGGATGGCAGGTCTGTGTCCACTCTGCATATGTAGAGCAGACACAGATGCAACCCTAAGGGCCCTCCGATCTGCCCAGACAGAAGGGGACAGATCCCCTTCTGTTTTTTTTAAGCAGATCGGATTGCAGATAGGTGGGTGTAAGCAGACACAAGTCCGTTTACATCTGCCGCTCTATAGAGGTGAATGGAGGGTCCGCCTGAAAAACAGACAGGCAGACCCGATCAGACCGATCGTGTGAAAGGGGCCTAAGGCTGCTTTCACACTGATGCACAGCAGTTTACCTGCATCTCAACTGACCTTGATCTTCACTTCTTCCTCAGGATTCCTGCAGCTTGTTGCTGCTGTCCCCCAGGTGGTTATAACTGGTAGCTACTGCTGGCTGTCCTCCAGGGCTGGTACTGCTGTTGGGTACTGCCTGCTGGTACTGCTGGTTGGTACTGGTATTACTGGCTGGTACTGCTGGCGGGTACGGATACTGCTGGCGGGTACTGATGCTGGTGGGTACTGGTACTGCTGGCTGGTACTGATACTGCATATGGGTACTGGTACTGCTGGCGGGTACTGGTACTGCTGGCGGGTACTGGTACTGCTGGTGGGTACTGATACTGCTGGTGGATACTGGTACTGCTGGCTGGAACTGCTGGTGGGTACTGGTACTGCTTGGTGGGTACTGCTGGTGTGTTGTTGGACTGCTAGTGGGTACTGGTACTGCTCAGTGAATACTTGTACTGCTCCGTGAGTACTGGTCCTGCACGGTGGGTACTGGTAATGCTGGCTGATACTGCTGGTGGATACTGGTACTGCTGGCTGGAACTGCTGGTGGGTACTGGTACTGCTGGTGGGTACTGGTACTGCCGGTGTGTTGTGGGACTGCTGGTGGGTACTGCTCGTGGGTACTGGTACTGCTGGTGTGTTGTGGGACTGCTGGTGGGTACTGGTACTGCTCGTGGGTACTGGTACTGCTGGTGTGTTCTGGCACTGCAGGCTGCTGTCTGAGATCGCAGGAAGCATGCGGCTGCAGTAGAGAGCAGAGCCGATGCTTCCTGTCACAGGCGGAGTACATTTGGTATCACTCCGCCTGTGAAGGAGCGAGCGCTATACAGGAAGCATCGGCCCTGCTTCCTCTAGCGGCAGCTCCGTACTTTGCGCTGATGCTCGGAGATGGTGGGTCGGGAACCCATGATCTGTGCTCGCCGACCCGCAATCTCAGAGCAAGCCGTGGCAGGCCACATTGGAGGGCGCCGCGGGACAGCGGTTGGGCACCCCTGCTGTAACCTATTTATCCACCATACCTTGCGTTTTTTCAATTTCAAGATTCTATCACCCCCCTCTTCTATCACGGAGTACCTCTTCCAATACCATGAAACCTAACTCTGATTCCTTGTGTCCTTTCTCTACAAAGTGTTTAGATGTCTGATCGTGCTGCGTCTCTGGGCTATTCTATCCTTGATTTTTTTTGAGTTGTCTTGCCAACATATATAAGATTTCAGGGACATGTGAGGATATATACCACATATGAAGACTGGCATGTGTAGAAACCGTTAATTGTTATCTTTTCTCTACTAATGGGATGCACATAATGGTCACCTTTCAATAAAAGATTGCATTGGATGCAATTTAAACAGGGATAACATCCCTTTCTCTTTCTCCCCAGAAATGTAATTTTAGTCTCCTGGGTATTAACCCTAAATTCAGATCGAACCAGAGTCCCTCAGCGTCCTGTTAAGCCGATAGGCTCTCAGGGGGATCTGTTATATCTATTTGGGAATAAGATCTTTCGAGAAGGGGCCACTGTTTTTTAACAATGTTAAAGATCTTCTCACTGTAACTGTTAAACTAAAAAACAAAAGGTATTCTTGGTCTATCCTGTTTCCGTTTCCTAGGAACTTAAGGTGCATCATTTTGCTGGATTTTATTAAATTCCTGCTGGATAAGTCTCTCTGGGTATCCTCCCTCTCTGAACTTCTAACACATCTCCCTTTAATCTAGTTTTCCTAATTATCTCGTTACTAACGATCCGTGTGACCCTTAGTAGTTGGCTCCTCATGATGGATTTAAACACATGTGACATGTGACGGGTGATAGCTGTTAAATAATAAGAGTTGATTTCTATCAGTAGTTTAGAGATCGGAGTGAATCCGACCCTGAGAATATAGGATCAATATAAATCCTAGTATCGAGAAATGGAACAGAATCACCACCAATGTGCATTTTACATTTTATGTCTGGAGAAAAAACATTTAACAATTCATCAAACACTTTTAGGGATTCAATGTCACCCCGCCATATCGCAAAGATATCGTCTATGTAGCGCCACGAGGTGGCGCAGGATCTCTGAAATAATTAATTGATGAACACGTATCTCTGTTCAAATTCATTCATAAACAAACATGCGTATGGCGGGGCGACATTAGAGCCCTTTGCAACTCCATTTAGCTGCATGTAGAACTGTTCTTTAAATAAAAAGTAATTATTGTGCAACACAACACGAAATAGCTTATCAAATAGTGAGATCTGAGCCTCAGATTATTCATGACTATTTTCAAACAAGTCCCGGGAGATTACCCCATCTTTCAGTGCTGGTTTCAGAATACTTTCTAATTGTTTTCTAATGCCCCAAGTGGGATCTGTGGTGACTTTCCTATATACAGTTTGATCATTTCGCTGACGATGTATTTCCTCTTCATACATTTGCGGATCCATAATCACCACCAAACCACCTTTTATATATACAAGTGTGTGTGTGTGTGTGTGTGTGTGTGTGTGTGTGTGTGTGTATATGTATATGTGTGTATATATATATATATATATATATATATATATATATATATATATATATAATTAAATACACTGCAGCTAATTGAATAACCTGCCTGCCAGAAGTATATTAGAAAACATACACCAGGAACGGCCTGCAGTCAGATATAGCTAAACTGTATGCAGTGGATATATATATTAACCGCTTGCCGCCCGCCAGCTGTCATATGACGGCCAGGTGGCGCGGCTCTCGTTCTTGGAGGGCGTCATGTGACATCCTCCCATTTAAACAGGTTCCCAGCTGCCCAGTTCTTGATCCGTAAGTCGGTCTCTGCAGCTACTTGGACAGCGTACAGTAAGGTTTGTCTAGAAGGGGGTGACTTGGTGCGGGAGGTTGGGGAATGCTTTCAGGATGAGAGTAGAGTCCATTTGCTGCTTTACTTTATAGGAAGACATTTTGAGAGCGGTGTTTCGGCTTTGTATATGTCATGAAAGTTAGCTGGGCGGGCCTTTTATGTTCCAGTTGGCGGGTCAACGGGATGCAACTAAGGCTTTCATGGTTCCGCGTGCTATGCGCGGATACCGCGCTGGTCGATGGGCAGCCGACACGAGACGCCCTGTTTCTTTTACGGTCTTGGGGGCCGTGGTAGGGCAGTTGGGTAAAGTTTGCGTGTCACAGTATGAGAGGGTCTTGTTCCGGGCTGTTTTTGTATTGGCCTTTTTTGGGGCTTTTCTGGTGTGTGAAATGGTGAGTAGGAACAAAAAGGGTGAAGGTGGGTGGGGGGAATGACGCTAATCAGAGCAGACGTGGGTTGAGCACGGCTCTTCCCCTCCCCAGTCAATCAGCTGCAGCTACTCACAGGATAATGGGAACAGCCAGGCAGAGCGGGAGATCCAAATGAGCACGGACGAGATACAACCACACAAACCCCAGCAGAGAGTCGGAAAGTTCCTGCACAGAGAGCTCCGCAAGAAGACGCATACCCGCTGCTTCTATGGCGAACCGGGAGTCCTGACTGACTTGATCACGGACTCGCGCTGCTGAGCGCTGCGGACGGTGGAGAAGGGGGACGGAGCCGGTCAGAAACTGAGGAACAACTGAGATTGCCTACTCGTACAGCCCTCCACACCACCGGCCATAGACAGCCCAGCGGTCGGAAGGTCTCAGCCCAAAAACCCCGGAACAAAGAAGCCGATGCCCTAACCGCCCATCCCCAGGTACATTATACCTACAACTAAAAGAGGGAAAAAAAAAAAAAAAAAAACCCTACCAACGGACTTACCCCATCGAGAACAACACTGCACCGGATTGCCATACTGCCCCGCTGCTATACTGGAAGATATCGGAAAGATAGCGAGGCCCGATACGTTGGGACAACGGAGCTCCGGGGAAGAGACGCCGTTATAGACGTCGCTATAGCAACACAGCCGAGAACAGTCGGTGTTTGCCGAACACCTCCGAAGATTGCCGGAGTGCATCAGCGACTGTTGAAGCCGCTGTTACAGCACACTCATCTCCTCTCTTCCACACCCTAAGGGCACTCAGAGATACCACAGTCCCCTCCAAAAATATAGTATAAAGAAGAGGAAGAAAAGAGAAGAGGAAAAACGAATTCAAACGAATTAGAGGAGGTAAGATCCTGCTTATATTCCATATATAAACTGGTATTGCCATAGACATTCTTCTTTGAAGACACCTGTATACACTTGTATATGCATATAAATTAAGTATATGGACTGATACACCTCTAGAGACTGTCACTACACAATTAAAGGGGATAAATACTGGAATGTCTGAAAGGTCTCACCCTCAGGATAAACCAAGCCAGAAGTAAAGAGGGGTCTTTTTTTCCTCCCCATGCTTCTTTTTTCTCCCTCTCTTCTTGGATTTTTCCCCGGGTAAATGCTTCACGTATTTCCGATACCCCATAGGAAGAGGACATACTGTGCTGGAACCCGCTCACATAAAAAGGGCAAATGCAACCCAAATAATTCTCATATTCTATACCTAACAACCCCCTAGCCCCCCAATAAAGGCCTACGGTTCTACAGGGCTTACTTGACAAGGGGAGGAAGGAAATAATAAAGAGGAAAAATATACTAAATCAAGGGAAATTACAAACCATTTCAAAATTATCCTTTCCCTCTCTTGGGGAATGCCCCCCAAAAGCACACATGTACAAAAAATTAAAAGAGGGTCCACAGGAGGGACAACTAAAATCCCACCAGGGGCAGCAAAATTAAGTCCAAACCCCAAAACAGACATAACAGGATTTTTTAAAAATCCAAATAACTCTAACACACTAGTAGTATCTGAAAGCTCTGAGATACCTGAAATAGTCTCTAGGATCTCCTATAGAGACTCAGAAGGAGGAACAGATACTACAATGGAGAATGGTGAACAGCACAATATACCACACATAGAAGAACCTATGGATAGACAGAATTGGGACGTACAATCTTACATAAAATCAATACCCACAAGAGAGGACATGGACAGATATGTGAACAGATTGGAAACTTCCTATAAGAGTGAGATACAAACAATAAAAGTGGCAGTTATGGAGACACAAAAAAGGGTTGAAAATATAAACACGAAAATGGAAGATATGAACCAAAAAATTTATGATCTAGAGGAAAGAAATCGGGAGACTGACAGATTTTTAGTACAAATGTTTAATTCAAATGACGAAATGGAAAACAGAACCAGACGCAATAACATCAGAGTCAGGGGGCTTCCAGAGTCAATAACACCAGATAGGTTGAAAGATACCCTACAGGAAATATTTAATACTTTATTAAAGCAACCAATCACAACTGGTATCGAAATTGATCGAGCACATAGAGCATTAGGCCCAAAGGACAAGGATACAACAAAATCTAGAGACGTAATCTCCAGAATACATTTTTATCGGGTAAAGGAGAATATTATGGTGGAAGCCAGGAAACAAAGAAACTTTGAATACGAAGGAGCCACACTTATTTTCCTACAGGATTTGTCCAAACACACCTTGATCAAAAGGAAAGCCCTAAAACCACTCCTAGATATATTAAAAGAAAGGAACATTCTATATAAATGGGGTACTCCATTTCAACTAATAGTACATCAAAATGGCCAGAAGAACATTTTCCGGGATTTAAAAGACCTCCCAGATTTCCTGAAAAATCTTGATTTACCCCCAATAGACATACCGGCCTGGCCGCAAACATATGCGGACATCGCGGAAGGACTTACCAGAAGAAGAAGATAGACACAATGGGAGGGGAGGGGATGGACGGGAGGAGGACGGAGAGAACTCAAAAAAAAAAAAAAAAAAAAAGAAAAATGTTTTATTTTTTTTTTTTTTTTTTTTTTTTTTTTTTTTTATTATTATTATATTTTATTTTTTTTTTTTCCCCTCAAAAATTTAAAATTTTTTTTTTTTTTTTTTTTTTTTTTTTTTTTTGTTGTTTTTTGGTAAAATTAAGGTATGGTAACAAATATAGATACACTAAGGAAAAATCCCCTCTTTTTTTTTTTTTTTTTTTTGTAGGCACAATCAAAGCATGGTTATAAGTATAGACACACCTAGGAAAGATTCTAAAAATCCTTCCTTCTTTTTTTATATTTTTTTTTTTTTATTTTTTTTCCTTCCCCCCCAAAATTTAAATTTTTTTATTTTTTTTTTTTAATTTTTTTTTTTTTTTTTTTTTTTTTTTTTTTTAGGCAAAATTAAGGTATGGTAATAAGTATAGATACACTAAGGAAAAATCCCCTTTTTTTTTTTTTTTTTTTTTTTTTTAGATAAATAAACAAATAATTAGACATTAAAGATATGAAGATCAAGATCAATGGAGGGGAGTAATGAATGCTAGATTATTAGGCCTAAACGAATAGGGATGTGAATAAATATGAATTGTACTTATGTAGACTTGTATTAGATGAATGTAGACACAACAAACAAAAAGTATCCACCCGGACCCAACAATCTAGAAATAAGACAGCATACCCCAGTGTACTCTGTTTCCCTCCCCCGGGGCCTTTTTTTGTTTTTTTTTTTTTTTTTTTTTTTTTTAAACACGGTATATTTCACACTCACCATTAATAATTAAGAGAATAATTAACATCAAAAAAAAAGAAAAACATTTTTCACTGTCCAAAGTGGACGATAACAACTAGGACACCTAAAAACACTGAAGTAAAACACTTTTTTACCTTTTTTTTTCACACTTTTCTTTTTTTTTTTTTTTTTCTTTCACACTGTCCAAAATGGACAATAATATAAATGGGCAACAAGAACACTGAAGTTAAATATTTTTAAATTTTTTTTTTTTTTTTTTTTTTTTTGTTTATTATTTGCTTTTTTTTTGACACCTTTTTTATGGCCCAATAAGGGCAGAAATATATAATAAGCACCAAACAAACAAGCGACCACTAAATCACAATTTTTTGGGGGTTTTCTTTTTTTTTTTTTTTTTTTTTTTTTTTTTTTGGGTGTCTTTTCCCCGGATAGGAAATAAACCACTGGGGTAAGGCGATGTATATTTATATTAATAAGCAAACATATAGATATGTAATAGACAGGTGAAATTATGATACACTTTAAAGCTTCCCAGATTCCCCCCCCCCTGGATAGTTCCCTCCCCCCCCTCTTCTCTCTCCCCTCTTTTCTGCTCCCCCTTCTCCCCCCCCCCCCCAATTCGATCCCCCGCCTTCCTTCTATATCTGTGTCCATAAAAACTACGTGTTTTTTTTTTTTTTTTTTTTTTTTTTTTTTTTTCCTGGTTCTAATACAAATAAATATATAAACATAAATTGACTGGGGAGAACACTGATCTGCTGGGGGAAGTGTTCAGTTACCCCAAATAGGGACCTTATTTATTAAGGGTTGACTTAGATTAGTCGTAGATTTAAGATACAAATGCAAGTAGAGTGAATGAATGGAGTGAGAGTGACATTTGATTAACAGGACAGTATTTGGATAAAAACCCTTTTTTTTTTTTTTTCCCTTTCTCCTCCTTTCTCTCCCACCATCCGGGTGAAATATCCAACATGATAAAAATATGCTCATACAATATCAGAGGATTAAATATACCTTCTAAGAGACTCCAGGTTCTGCAGTCATGCCATAGACAAAATATTGGTATACTTATGCTCCAAGAGACACATTTTCGTTCGGATCACATACCTACTATACGGAATAGGCACTATCCAACCTGGTACCATGACTCTTTCGCATACTCAAAATCTCGAGGAGTTGCTATTGTAATACACAAATCTGTCCCACATCAAGTCTTAGAAACTTACAGAAATAAAGATGGAAGAGGGCTCTTGCTGAAGGTAAATATTTATGGCAAAAAATACACCTTCATTAACATATATTTACCTAACCATGACCAAATTGAATTTGGGACGCAACTCCTCACAGATTTAATGAGTAAAGCAGAAGGGATCATAGTAATTGGCGGAGATTTTAACTTTATCTTTAACCCAGAGCTGGACACTTCAGCTCCTCCAAAAAAAGAAAAAAGTATGGCAAGGAAAAAGTTTTCAGAAATGTTGAATAGATACCATCTAGTAGATACATGGAGAATGGCCTACCCGGAAGATAGGGACTATACATTCCTATCAAAGGTCCATGGAACCTATCACCGACTAGACTATCTCCTGATAAACCAACAAGGGTTGCCGGAGCTCTCCTCTCCAGAGATCGGCAATGCGATATGGTCAGACCATGCACCTATCTTTATCACTTTGACTATAGACAATGGAAAAAGAACCAGGAACTCGTGGAGACTTAATGACAATTTACTGTTTGACGACACTTGCTTAATAGAGATCAGAGAAGCAATAACGAACTTTTTAGTAGACCATGCAGGCGACAATACCTCCCCACCTAATCAATGGGAAACTTTAAAATGCATTATAGAGGTCTATTTATTAAGCATGGGTCCAGACTAAAAAAACTGAAAGGCTATAAAATAACCCAATTAACAAGAGAAATAGAAAGAATAAGTAAAGAACATAAACAAAAGATGGGACAGGAACTATTAAAAGAATTAACCACTAAAACAAACGAACTGAAAACATTATTAGATGAGGAAACCCTATTAAATCGAGATAAAATACGATCTTTGAATTACGTCCAAGGAAACAAGCCGGGGAAATTATTAGCGAGAAAGATACACCAACAAACAAATCTAACCTCAATTGTAAAAATTAGAGATGAAACAGGCAAATATGTCTATAAACCAAAAGATATTGTTGACACCTTTCATCACTTTTACACCAAACTATATAACATCCCCAATTCTATGGCAGAAAGGAATCCAGAAGCTTATAAACAGCAAGTGCAGGAATATATAAGAAATACCCCGATACAAAGACTAACAGAGTCTGAGATAGAACAACTCGAAGAGGAAATAACAGAAGATGAAATTAAAAAAGTGGTAGACTCTCTAGTAATAGGGAAGAGCCCAGGCCCAGATGGCTTCACTCCGAGGTTTTATAAAATGTTTAAAGATTTACTGGTTCCAATCTTGAAGTGCCTATTTAATGAAGTAACAATCAAACAGCCCTTCGTCCCACAGGGGATGCAAGCTTTTATCTCCTTAATACCCAAACCCGATAAAGATACTACCAACTGTGGTAGCTATCGACCCATCTCGCTGACCAATATCGATCTTAGGATATACTCAAAGGTCATAGCTAACAGATTAACTCCTATACTTCCAAAATATATACACTTGGACCAAGCGGGTTTTGTAAAGGGGAGAGAAGCACGAGATAATACGTCAAAAACAGTAACACTCATGGACTATGCCCAGAAACACACCATCCCATCCTGTCTTCTGACGGTAGACGCCGAAAAGGCGTTTGACAGGGTGGGATGGTGTTTTCTCGAAGAGACACTGAAACAATGGGGAATAGGACCGAAACTATTGGAAAAAATAATGGTAATATATCAAAAACCCATCGCCAGAATTAGAGCAGCAGGAGAGATCTCTGAGCCTATAGTGATAACTAACGGAACTAGACAGGGTTGTCCTCTGTCTCCCCTTCTATATGTGTTGGTTATGGAACATCTAGCAATAGCCATCCGGAAAAATAGTGATATACAGGGGCTAAGAGTGGGGGAGACAGAGTACAAGCTGTCTGTTTACGCAGACGATCTATTGGTATACATAACAAACCCGGTAATAACACTTCCCAACTTAATACAGGAATTTGATAACTTTGCCAAAGTCAGTAACTTTAAAGTAAACTATAATAAATCTGAAATAATGGACATCATACTCCCCGAAAATAAAATAGAAACAATTAGGACCAACTTTCCTTTCAAATGGCAACCTTTAGCCGTAAAATACTTAGGAATATACATCCCAAAAGACTTAGATCAATTATATGAACTTAATTATCTCCCAATCATAAATAAAATAAATAAGCTACTACAACAATACGCAAAAGGTAATCACTCTTGGATAGGGAGGATAAACATAATAAAAATGGATATTTTACCTAAGATTTTATATGTATTTCAGGCTATACCCCTTTTTCCTATAAAAAAAATGTTAAATCAAATCCGCAAAATCATAGGAAGTTTTGTTTGGGCCGGGAAACCCGCTAGAATAAGTAGAACAATACTGATCCGTGCCAAGGAGGAAGGGGGACTGGCACTGCCAGATATCTTGACATACTTAAAAGCGGCCCTTATAACCAGAGTGATAGACTGGTTTCAAAATGAAGATTCTAAGGAATGGGTCAGACTGGAAGAAGGGATCTCAAATATTAGCCTAAGGTCTTTGCCTTGGATCAGAAAGGAGAAACGTCCACCAGATAAAGATATGCCATATTTTGTGAGCCGGGTTTTGAAAGTATGGGACGGTCTAGTAAAACAAGGAAAAGGATCAACACTTATAGGGCCAATGACTCCTATATTCGATAACCCTGAATTTCCGCAAGCAATGAAAGTAGAAACCTTCCTAAAATGGAATAAACAACAAGATATTAGAATAAAAGATATTATAGAACAGGACAGGCTAATATCATTCGAATTCATGGGTATAGAATATAAAAACAACTGGATCCAGTACTGGCAATTATATAAATATATTTCCTCCATAACAAAAGAAGACGCAATAAACAGACCATTACTAGCCCTTGAGGAGATACTAACACAAGAACAGAAACCGACCCATAACTTGTCCGTGGTATATAAATATCTAATGAAAGATAACACGGTAAAAGAAATGAATTATGTAAAAAGGTGGGAAGAAGAATTAGAAATAGATATCTCTAAAGAAAAATGGAAAGAAGCCTTTAAAATTATTCACAAATTATCTAAATCTAGTAGAGACCATGAAAGGAACTATAAATTATTGACGAGGTGGTATCGGTGTCCAACAGATATGAATAAAATTAATTCTGAAAACGAAAACACATGTTGGAGATGCCTTCAAGCGGTAGGAACAATGTCACACATATGGTTTCACTGTCCTAAAGTATATAGTTTTTGGCAACAGATATATAAGACATATGCCTTGATGACAGGAATAGAAATACAACCCGATATCCTGATGTCAATAATGTCAATGAATATGGGATCTATAAAAAAGGTGAAGAAAGGAACCTTGAAATACTTTTTAACGGCAGCACGAACCAATATAGCCAGGAAATGGAAAAATAGTAGCGGTCCTAATATAGATGAGTGGGAGATGGAGATGGACGAAATGTGTAGAACAGAGATAAGAACGGAAAAAGAAAATGTAAATGGAGAGGGAACAAACAATGCCTGGCAGACCTGGACAGGATTTAAAATATTGCACCCAGGATGGAAGAACTTAATAGGAGAGAAATAGGGTATTTATTGTTTTTGTGTTTTTTTTTTTTTTGTCTTTCTTGGTATGAGCTGGTAGTGGTGAACGAATGAAGGATGGATGTATAGAAGTAAGGGGTTAGTAAACTTATGGAAATATAAATAAAGTTAGATGATTATATGTATGAGATATGACATATAAATGTATAAGAAAGAGATAAGCACCCCTTGTATAAATGTAAATGTATGAAAATTTGTAAATATGTAGAAAATTTTGATAAATAAAGATATAAAAAAAAAAAAAAAAAGGGTGAAGGTGACTTGGAAGTGTGGGTACGGGGGATGCTTTGGGGGTGTTGCTGAGATGGTCCAAGACAGATCAATTGGGTAGGGGGGCCTGGGTGGAGTTGAGGACGGTCCCGGGTTCTCCTATATGTCCGGTTGCGGCTGTGGGGGAATTTTGCCCAGTTAGGCCTCAAGGCCAAGGGGTTTTCTTCCAACATGAGAACGGGATGGCTGTGTCCCACTTCCAATTTCAGGCGGTGTTCAAAAAATGTTTGGTGGTGGCGGGGTTGAGGGCGGAAATGTATTCTTCTCACTCGTTCCGCATTGGAGCGGCTACGGAGGCGGTCCAGTGGGGTTTGGCTGTTGTGAGTCAAAAAATAGGGGGGGGGGGGATTACTGTTCATGGCTCCCCTGATGTGGTTCTGCTACATGTCGGGGGTAATGACCTTGGTTTGTGGTGTGCAAGGGAGGTGGTCAGGGGCATCAAATTTGATTTGTTGAGACTGCAATCTTTTTTCCCCAGACACCATTTTTATGTGGTCTGATATAGTGGTCAGGATGGCTTGGCGTTTGGCTCGTTCTGTCACAGGTCTTAATAGAGCCAGGGTAAAAGTCAACAAAGCGGTGGCCATGTTTTTCGTGCGGAATGGGTGTTTGGCGGTTCGTCACCAGGATTTGGAGGAGGAAACGTGGTGTTTTTTATGTTCCGATGGGGTGTACCTGCATGCTATTGGTATTGACCTATGGCAGCTGGGTTTACAGGATGGCGTTCAGCGAGCGTTCCGAGTTTGGAGGGTGACACGCACGTAAGGTACGTGCGTGTGCTGTGGCGGGAGGTCTATGGGGTCTTTGAAGGCGGTGCTGAAAAATAATGGAGCTTTAGGGGGGATTGGGCCCATATGGAGGTATGGGCGTCCTTTCCCTTAAATGGTAACAAAATAAATAAATAAGCTGCTATGGCCATTTGACTCCAAAAAAATTGTGTCGTCTGGTCAATTGCTGGTAAGGATGTAGATGGGTTTATAGTGTTTATTGACGGGAGCCTCACAAATAGGCACATCCCTTAGTCAAGTAATTGCCCGGAGCAGACGTAGCACTTGTAGGAGGGCCAGCCTGACTGGGGTGGGCAGCGAGGCGGAGACAAGAGTGGGGGTAGAGAAAAAAGAATGTAGTTACTTGGGATTGGTAGGCTGGCAGGTGGGGGGAGTTTAGGATCAAGCTGGGGCAGTGGCAGTCAGTTGTGGCAGTAGGACGCACCGGACGGACGTTTTCCCACCCTCCCTTCCTTAATTTTATGGATATAGTGACAGGCAGATATTGTGGATCTGGGGTGTTTTTTTTTGTAGGTGGTGCTTTATGGGTTATTGGTGTAAATTGGTTGTTTATTCTTTCATTGTCATAGCAGCGGGAGGTCTATGGGGTCTTTGAAGGCGGTGCTGAAAAATAATGGAGGTTTAGGGGGGGTTGGGCGCATATGGAGTTATGGGCGTCCTTTCCCTTAAATGGTAACAATGGTGTGTAGTTGGTTGTATCTGAAAGGAAGTAACTGGTTTTCCCTGAGCTTGCATAATACACGGCGTGGGGCCTTTATGGGGTGTACCGATACAACTATTTAGTTGGAAATATAATTTGCCTTCAAAGACCTGTAGATCAGGTAGGTTTAAAAACTGATTTGTATTTGGTTGTAATGTTTATGTAAAAATGTATTATATGCATTAAGTTATATGCTCGTGGGGGCGTGACCGGGACAGACGTGTAGGAGCGGAGCTCTGCGCCAACGGAGGGGGAAATCATCCTGCTAGACAACTCTGACCTGTCTGAGAACCCCCTGTGATACCCAAGAGTGTCGGGTAGATGGTCCAGACCCGAAAAAGCAGAGGGGGCACTCGTAAATCGCAGAACGGGAGACCCCCGGCTCATCCCTCTGGCGCGTTCGTGCACGTGGAGCGGACATCCAACATGGCGACCCAAACCAAGGAGGCAGACCCGGCCCTCGTTGAGAGCGCGAATTTCTCCGCTCTCATGCAGGCAATCAACGGATGCCAGTCAGCCCTCACCACCAAAATAGACTCCTTGCAGTTGGAGATGGGGCTCATGCGGAAGGACTATGAGAAAATCCGCCGGAGGATGGATGAGGTGGAGAACCATGTGGGGGAATACGGAGGACACCCTGAGAGAGCACACGGCTACCCTCCATACAGTGCATGTGCGGCTAAAACACCTGGAAACGAGATCCGAAGACGCCGAGAACCGGAATCGGCGCAACAACCTCCGGATCATTGGATTGCCGGAAGGGAAAGAGGGCCCTGACACTCCGGCCTTCACAGAGCATCTCCTCCGCACGCTCTTCCCGCAGGCCCCATTCTCCCCCCATTTTGTGGTGGAGAGAGCCCACAGGATGCCTTCCAATCGAGGCCCTCCAGGAGCCCCGCCGCGCACATTTATCTTTAAATTAATGAACTTCAGAGACCGGGATCTTATACTTCGTGAGGCCAGGAAGATGGAGGAGGTCAAATTTGAAGCAACCCGCCTCATGTTTTTTCCGGATTTTTCAGTGGACACTCAGAAGAGGAGGAAATCTTTTGATGCAGTAAAGCAGTCCCTGAGGACCCGCAACATAAAGTACAGCATATTGTTCCCTGCAAGGCTGCGGGTAGTAGATGGGGAGACAACGCGGTTCTTTGCTACCCCGGAGGAAGCGGCGAGATGGGTGAATACCTTACCACGCGACTGATCTATGACCGGCCTTCGCGAATACTCCCTCTGCCAAGGACATGTAAGTTAGCCTGATCCCTCTGTGGGTGTCCCTCGCCTAAACTGTTAATCTGTTGCTGTACGCTATAGGGCATGCCGCGGGCCGTGGGCAGTGTACTTCCCTGTTCACCTGATCTCGGTCCCTCTGTGCCTCTCTCCCCCTTTCTCCCCCAGCCACACGAACTGACGGCCCTGGAAGAGTAGGCGGATAACCTGCTCATACCCCGTTCTGCTAGGGAGGATGATAGGGGATGAGAGAGAAGTACTGCATTTACTGCCCATCTACATCATATACTTTGTCGCCGGATGGCCGCGGTCTGTTGACATGGCCTTAGGAACATCCTGACTGTCACCTTTACAAGGGCCTGAATTTTCACTCCAACATGAACCCTAACAGGCAGATTGCAACGCACAAAAGTTTGAGGACATGTTGGGCGCGCACTCAGAGGGACAACATGGGCTGAGTTTGCAAGACCAGAGGGGCACCTGGAGTTAACCGGGAGCTCCACTCTAGCCGCATGCAAGTTTTACTGTTTCGGGATCGGACAGGTGGTCTTTGAAACTGAGACCCCGCTCTGTTGGCGATATCTCTGCGAATTTCCTAGACACTCAGTTCCCGGGCTTGAAACGCCTACTTGTTTTTTGTTCATGACCCCATGTGGTTGACAACCAAGTACGTTACAGGGATCCAAGTGTGCCTTAGTTTTGAAAGGTGCACAGGGTGGGAAGTGTCTTGCACACTTGTTTGTTGTTTTTTTGTTTTTCTTTTTTAAGGTATCTTATAACTGTGATGCATTGCATGATGGGAATGTATGTATACTTGCTAGCAGGGTGTCACGAGTAGGCAATCAGGTATGGAGAGACCGATGGAGGCCTAAGAGTTGCATGGGGGATAAAGTCAGTGATCCAGATGTGGGACTGGGACCCCGAAAAGCACATTCCAATATCCCCTCATGGCCCCCTTGAGTATTATTTCGTGGAATGTTAGGGGCCTAAACTCCAAAATTAAGAGAGCCCTTGTCTTCAAATTTCTTAAACAGCACTCCCTGGACATTTGTATCCTACAGGAAACCCATTTGGTGGGAAGTAGAGTCCTGAGTCTCAAGAAACCATGGGTTGGCCACTATTGCCATGCCACACATTCCACGCATGCTCGGGGCGTTAGTATTTTGGTGCGAAAAACCCTACAGTTTGTGCTCTTAGACCTACATTTGGATCCTGATGGCAAATATGTAGTCCTCCACGCAATTGTGGACGGTATGCCCCTAATCTTGGTGGGATTATACAACCCCCCGCCAGCCACGATTGGCCTTCTCAATAAGATTACACAGATACTCACGTCTCACTCGGTCACAGCAGTAATTTTGGCAGGAGATTTTAATATGGTGCCCTGTCCTAGCCTAGACAAAATGACTGCTGAACAAGCAGTAGACTCCCCGCTCTCTCGGTGGGCGACCACTCTGGGACTCACAGATGTGTGGAGGTGGAAATACCCTAGGATCAGGGGGTACACTTGTAGCTCGGCCACGTATACAGCTATGTCAAGGATAGATCTTATATACTTCAGCAGCCCGGTCCTGTCTAAGGTACAGGAGATTGCAGTCCTCCCCAGAGGGATATCAGACCATGCTCCTCTCCTCCTAAAGCTACGCATTAGAACATGCCCGGGTGACTCCTTGTGGCGTCTGTCACGGTTCTGGATATCAGACGAGCGGGTTGAGCCTGTGGTGGAGGCTGCCGTCATGGCATACTGGGCCCCTGATCCCGAGGGTACTGGGAACCCTGCTAGATGGGAACAGTTCAAAGAACACATTAAACAACAATATATTGTCACCATAGGCTCGGCCCGCTCGGCCTCCAGGGCCTCGCTGGCACATGCGGAGGATACTGCCCAGAGAATGGAAAGGGAGTATGCTGAAGGTAGAAGGGAAGATCAGAGAAAAGACCTACTAGTGGCATGGAGAGAGGTTCAACTGCTAAGAGGAGCGGCTGCTAAAAAACAGCTGCTATTTCAGTCACAGAAGATATTCGAGCAGGGTGAGTGATCTGGCAGGATGCTCGCCTGGCTTTCTAGGGAACCGGTTGACACTACCCACATAGCTAACATTAGAGAAGAGTCCGGGGGGCTGGTATCTGACTCTGAGGGAATCAACGAGCAGTTTGCCATCTATTACAGGAGGCTGTACTCCTCTAGGGCGGAACATACGCCTGAGGAACTGCAGGCGTTCCTAAATAACATTGACTTTCCTACTCTAACTAACGAGGCCCGAGCTCACCTAGACGCTCCTATCACTCTGAAAGAAATGCACATAGCAATCTCCTCCATGCAGGCTGGTAAAACTCTGGGAGACGATGGCCTCCCGGCGGAGTTTTTCAAGACGCATATGACATCTATTGCAGGTAGACTGAGAGGGACCCTCGTCTCGTCCCTTAGAGATGGCGTCCTCCCGGACTCCATGATGAGGGCAGTGATTGTAGTCATTCCCAAACCGGGGAAGGACCCTGAGCTGTGCTCGTCGTATAGACCAATATCGTTATTGAATGTTGACGCCAAGATCCTGACAAAGGTTTTAGCCAACCGTCTCAATGCGGTTATACTTTCTCTGATACATGGGGACCAAACCGGGTTTATGCCGGGTAAGGGCACTGACATTAACCTGAGGAGATTGTTTACTGTGATGGCCAGGGTGAACGGTGGGGAGGGGGGGGGGGGGTGATCGCTTCTCTGGATGCTGAAAAGGCATTTGACTCGGTGGAGTGGGAATACCTATGGAATGTGCTACGGAGGTTTGGGCTGGGCCCGATATTTATTTCATGGCTGCAAATGTTATACTCCAACCCATCGGCAAGGGTCCGTACGAACGGCCGCCTCTCTGCACCATTCCCACTTCACCGAGGTACCAGACAGGGGTGTCCCCTCTCCCCAGCCCTTTTCGCACTTGCTATTGAGCCACTGGCTATTCTCCTTAGGTCATCGTCGACAGTGACCGGCATATCGGTCTACCCCATTGTCGGAAAAGTGTCCATGTATGCGGACGATACCTTTCTTTACCTCAATGACTCCCAGACCTCGCTGAGGGCGGCGTTGGAAGTGATTGACTCGTTCGGGACTTACTCTGGGATCAGGATAAACTGGGATAAGTCGGTCATATTCCCGCTTACTCAGAACGCACTCCCAGTAGGACTCCCAGCGCCACTACAATGGGTAGAGAGCTTTAAGTATTTGGGTATTCAAATTCACAGAAACCTGCCAAGGTATTTTGAACTAAATATCCAACCTGTAATGAATAAGTTGGTTCAAAAATGCTCGGTCTGGAAAAACCTGCCACTGACACCAGTGGGCAGGGTGAACTTGATCAAAATGTCATTCCTCCCTAAGTTTTTATATGTATTTAGAAATACTCCAGTCCACGTACCCAACCACTTCTTCCGGAAGCTAGATCAGACCTTGGGCTCCTTCATATGGCAGGGGACAGTGCAGAGAGTGGGTAAGGCCATACTCCAGCTACCGCTCTCTGAGGGGGGACTTGCCCTTCCTAACTTCCGTAGATATTACTGGGCAGCGGTCCTCGTGACAGTTAGGTGGTGGTTCACCCAGGATAAATCCAACCCTTCAGTTAATTTGGAAGCAGCAATCGTGGGTTCATATTCAGAGCTAAGTAACTTAGTGTACCGGGGACCTAGATCCACCTCTGATATTACCATACCCATGAGAACCACGGTGAGGGTGTGGAGACAGGTCTCTGGATACCTGGGCAAACCGGCAACGTACTCACCACACATACCCTTGTGGGGAAATCCGGACATGCCCCACCTGCGCACTGTACCTGACCCCCTGGTGTGGGCCAGGTATGGGATAAGGACGCTCAGGGATGTCATGCCTGAGGGAAGGCTCCCTACGTTTGACAGGCTCAAGACTAAATTTGAACTTCCCCCCTGGATGTATTTTAGATACCTGCAACTAAGACATGCTCTCAGGGCACAGTTCCCAGACCCCATTACTGTAGAACCTCATCAGGTGGAAAGGCTGCTGACGTCACGCATTATAGACAGGACTCTCTCGTCTATTTACCTCCATCTCACATGTGGGGTGGATAACAGGGCCGGCAGGGCCCTGCTGGCCTGGCAACACGATCTACCGACATTGACGGAAGAGGACTGGTCTGAGAACCTTTCACAGTTCATTCCTCTTATGATCTCCACCCGAGATAAATTTGTCCAGCTGAAATTTCTACATAGGGTGCATTACACACCTCAAAGGCTGGCACGCATGTTTCATAACTCGGAGGACAAATGCCCGAAGTGTAGAGGGGAGATAGGTAATTACATACACATGGTATGGAGCTGCGCGGTGATACAAGACTTCTGGCGGGCAGTGGCTGCTGATGTAGCTCGGATTAGCGGAGTGGCTGTAGGACCTAACCCCCTGATCCTATTATTAGGTATTACAGACAATTTACCCACCTCCACACACAAAAAACTGTTTATCTTTTACACTGCGTATTATGCTAGAAAAACAATTCTCCTCCATTGGAAGACGGCGGACCCTCCTAGAATCTCTGTCTGGAGGGAATTGGTGAATAAGGCCCTGCCCCTATACAAGCTGACTTATATGGGTAGAGACTGCCCCGCGAAATTCCAGAAGATATGGGCATCGTGGGCGGAGGCTAGACACCTTACTGTGTAAAATGGTGGCAGGACATTACTCTGTTCTGGTTACTTCCCCCTATAGGTCGCCATATTAGGAATAGGTGGGCTCTCCCCTCTAGTGTGGGGATAAGGGCACTGATAGTAGATGCTAGGAACTCTCCTCACATATCTGAGTGGTACACACCCTGGCTACCACCGCTCTGCTTCAATTCCCTAATTTTTTCCCCCCCGCCCCCCACTGGGGGGCACCCAGGGCTATCAATCGCATATGCAATCTCAACTTGGTCAAGGAAATGGCTCTGGCAATATAGTTTGGTGAACAATTGCTTCAAACACCAGGGCTCATCTACTCGGATAGTTACCTTGTCTTTAACCCCTTCAATACCCGCCCATAGTCATATGATGCCCACAAGGTGGATCTACCATCCTGGGTGGGCGTCATATGACGTCCTCCCATTCCCGGCCGCCTGGGGGGCGCGCGCCGCGGCGTCGCTCGGGACCCGGTGCGGGTGCCCGGCGGCCTCGATGTCCGCCGGGCACCCGCGATTGCCCGTTAAAACAACGGGACCGTGCGGGACCGTGGAGCTGTGTGTGTAAACACACAGCTCCACGTCCTATCAGCGAGCAGGAGACCGATCATGTGATCCCAGCACGGAGGAACACATGATCGGTCTCCTCCCCTTGAGTCCCCTCCCCCCACAGTTAGAATCACACATTTAGGGAAAACATTAACCCCTCCCCGCCCCCTAGTGTTAACCCCTTCCCTGCCAGTCACATTTACACAGTAATCAATGCAATTTTATAGCAACGATCGCTGTGTAAATGTGAATGGTCCCAAAAATGTGTCAAAAGTGTCTGAAGTGTCCGCCGCAATGTCGCAGTCACGAAAAAAAAATCGCAGATCGCCGCCATTACTAGTAAAAAAAAAAAAAAAAAAAATGCAATAAATCTATCCCCTATTTTGTAGACGCTATAACTTTTGCGCAAACCGATCAATATACGCTTATTGCGATTTTACCAAAAATATGTAGAAGAATACGTATCGGCCTAAACTGAGGAAAAAAATAGTTTTTTTTTAAAAAAAATTGGATATTTATTATAGCAAAAAGTAAAAAATATTGTGCTTTTTTTCAAAATTGTCGCTCTTCTTTTGTTTATAGCGCAAAAAATAAAAACCGCAGGGGCGATCAAATACCACCAAAAGAAAGCTCTATTTGTGGGAAAAAAAGGACGTCAATTTTGTTTGGGTGTAACGTCGCACGACCGCGCAATTGTCAGTTAAAGCGACGCAGTGCCGAATCGCAAAAAGTGCTCTGGTAAGGAAGGGTGAAAAATGGCCCGGTGCTGAAGCGGTTAAGAGACATGAATGTCTATATATCTATGAATAAATGTAATGCTCCAGCTTCGTATGCAAGCATTGAGATATATCTTTATTATTAGTCCTACTCTGTTTTTCCTTTTTTTTTTACTTTTGATTGTCTCCTCTCCCCCTGTTTGAGGATAGGAGAACTCTTTTGCGAAGACACTTATTATTACTATTATTTTTCATTATTTTTTTCTCTTGAGTATTGAACTGCATGTGATACCTAACATGTAACTGTTTGTTTGATTTCAATAAACATTTTTTCTGTTAAAAAAAAAAAAAAGTTATATGCTCGTGTGAATTTTGTATTATAGTTGTTGTAATAAAGAGGCTGCTATGGCCATTCGACTCCAAAAAAATTGTGTCGTCTGGTCAATTGCTGGTAAGGATGTAGATGGGTTTATAGTGTTTCATGGGAGCCTCACAAATAGGCCCATCCCTTAGTCAAGTAGTAGCAACTGGACTAGGGGTACACGGTACCGTGTACACCAACAGAAGTGTAATAACAACTATGGGTGCACTGTATGTATTGTGTACTGTGTACATCACCAGAAAAGTAGTAGCAAGTGCACTAGGTGTGCACGGTACTGTGTACACAAACAGAATTGTAATAACAACTATGGGTGTAATGTAAGAAAGACCGCGCTGACCTAAAAAATAGACCTAAAATGTATAAACACAGGCTGCAGTAATAGGGGGATAACATAGAGAACAGAAAAAAACTGTGCCACAACATGTAATTTAAATTAAAAAAAAAAACGAATGAAATTAAACTTTAAACAGGATGGTAACTGAGTGGGATTTCACAAGCATATTGGTAGTCCATAAAAAAGGGCAAAAAAGATGGTGAACAGAAGTCTATGTAATCTATGATGAATCCACTTCTTTACGATACCACCTTAGTGCACACAAATCCAGCAAGTGAATCCCACCACCAGTATCAAAGCTGCTTACCAGAAAGCAGCTATCAAAAAGCACAGCTCTTCATACACAGGATAGAACGTCCAGCACCACACTTCCCCAGATGGATAGAGCACAAGCCTCAGAACTCAGCAGTCAGTAGATACTCGGCGATCAATGGGTAACATAATGAGCATGGACCATGTGGATTAAATTGAGGAGACCATAGCGTGATACAGTAAAAACAATAGGTTTTAATAAAAAATAAGCAGTACAAAGTACTCACATTTGAGCAGATAAGTAACGCTTTTTAAAAATGCCGGCCGGCATGCATGGAGCCCTTCCTCCTCGTCTCAGGTGCGGTGACGTCACTGCACGTCCCCCTAAAATTATGGGTGTACTGTGTACACCACCAGAAAAGTAGTAGCAAGTGCACTAGGGGTGCACGGTACTGTGTACACCAACAGAATTGTAATAACAACTATGGGTGCACTGTATGTACTGTGTACACCACCAGAAAAGTAGTAAGTCCATGACTGGTGTAGTGCTGAGATGTTCGGTGCCCAGCTAAATAACCATACCAAAACCACCCCCATTAAAGGGGTGTTTCACCTTACAAAATTTTTTTTTAAAAGTCAGCAGCTAAAAAAAAAAGTAGCTGCTGACTTTTAATAAGTACACTTACCCTCCCAGGGCGCCCGCGATGTCGGTCGTGGAGGATAAGCTGTCCCTCAGCGATCCGGTTCCATCGCCACCATCCTCAGTCAGGGAAACGGCTTCCCGTTTCCTACAGCGCATGCGCGAGTCGGCGCGCGGCCCTAATTTGTGAATGGGGAACGCGATGTGTTGTGGGACATAGTTCCCATAACACACCACGCCCCATTCACTAGAAGACAGAAGGAGAGAAAATCACCGCAGCGCTGGAGGAGGCAGATTAGGACGATCTGCCTAGCAACAGCCATTTCTGGTAAGTAAAAAAAAAAAAAAAAAAACATTTTTTTTTTTTTTTTCATTTTAAATTGTTACTAACATTTTTTTAAAGTTTTTTTTGTTTTCAGGGTGTCCCACCACTTTAAATAATAACTTGACATACTAAATCTAATTAAACACATAACACCTCCTGGATTAAATGGCCAACAAAGGCCCCTTTATTAAATCCAAACCAGAACTGTATCAAAAAACTTTTTTTTTTAATATATATATATATATATATATGTGTGTGTGTGTGTGTGTGTGTGTGTGTGTGTGTGTGTGTGTTATGTATGTATGTATAAACATATATTTCAAACAACATAACTTTTTTAACCATAAAGAATTTTTATGTCTGAGGTTGCTGAAAGAAGGCCCCACTATCTCATCGGCTGACCACCATCACAGCATCCTGGCCCCCAGCCATGATCCATTGAGCACAGGGACAAATGCATACCTCCTTCTTGCACCTTCAGCTCGATGACCGATAGTCCAAATACCAATTAGGGAAAGGTACCCATTCCGAGATGGGTCCCAACCCCACACAGATTGTGTGTGTGTGTGTGTGTGTGTGTATATATATGTATATATATATATATATATATATATATATATATATCTACCACCACCATTCTGACCTTCATGAACCAGAGACCCCTGCCAACGTCACCTGCAATAAATAAAAACAAAACACACACAAATACACCTCCATGCACTATTAACCACTTCCCGACCAGTGCACACAGATGTACGTTGGCAGAATGGCACGGACAGGCAAATGGGTGTACAGGTACGTCCCTTTAAATTTGCCGCTGTGTCATCGCGTGCGCGCCGGTCGGGACCTTCGTGAGTCGGATCGCGAGTCGCGCGGACTCGATCGCCGCGGGGATACCTGCGATTGCCTCACAGGGAGGAAGAATGGGGAGATGCTAAAGTAAACAAGCATCTCCCTGTTCTGCCTAGCAACAGTGTCACTGATCTCTGCTCCCTGTAATTCGAGCAGAGATCAGTGACGTGTAACACACAGCCACGCCCCACACAGTTAGCGACACGCCCCTAGGACACAACCCCATACACTGCCACCTAGTGGTTAACCCCTTCACTGCCAGTGTCATTTACACAGGAATCAGTGCATTTGTATAGCACTGATTGCTGTATAAATGACAATGGTCCCATAAATGTGTCAAAAATGTCCGATGTGTCCGCCATAATGTCGCAGTCACAATAAAAATCGCTTATTGCCGCCATTACTAGTAAAAAAAAATTATTAATAAAAATGCCATAAAACTATCCCCTATTTTGTAAACGCTATAACTTTTGCGCAAACCAATCAATAAACGCTTATTGCAATTTTTTTTTACCAAAAATATGTAGAAAAATACGTATCGGCCGAAACTACTTATATTTTTGGGTATATTTATTATAGCAAAAAGTATCGGCCTAAACTGAGGAAAAAAAAATATTTTTTATACAGTGATCAGCTTTTTACCTCGGCTCCTATCCTCAGCCATCCTGACCTGTCCTTACCCTATATCCTTGAGGTGGATACCTCCGAAACAGCAGTGGGGGCGGTTGTCTCCCAACGGCAAGGGGTTAAGGCCTTAATGCACCCTGTGGCCTTCTTTTCACGGAAACTTTCTCCAGCAGAGAGAAATTACGATGTAGGAGATCGTGAACTACTGGCCATCAAAACAGCACTGGAGGAGTGGAGATATTTGTTGGAGGGCACTAACCATCCCATACTAATATATACCGACCATAAAAAATTTGAATATTTAAGAACTGCCAAAAGACTGAAGCCACGACAAGCTCGATGGGCACTATTTTTCACTCGTTTTTCCTTCCATATAACGTACCGACCTGGATCAAAAAACACAAAACCGGATGCTCTATCCCGTATGTACGACGATCCCAAGGGCTTATCATCACCAGATACCATCCTACCTACAGGGAACTTCCTACTGTTGCAAACGGATCTCTTGTCTCAAATCTCAAATCAAATAGGCTTCCAGGAACATGCTCAGCCCCCCCGGAGTCATGCTAACCTCTAGAGACGGTCTGATTGGAAAGAAAACAAAATTTTTGTTCCTGAGAATGTGCGAGTAGGGGTATTGAAGATATTCCATGACCATCCGCTGGCAGGCCATTTTGGCATACATAAGACCCTTGAACTTGTACAACGTACATTTTGGTGGCCTGATCTAGAAACTTTCTGTAAGAAATATGTGAACTCATGCCCTGTTTGCACTCAGAACAAGACAGCAAGAAGTAAGTCCTGGGGCCTGCTGAAACCTCTAGCCATTCCTGATAAAATGATGATCTCCATGGATTTTATAGTAGAACTTCCACCGGCCGAGGAATGCACAGCAATCTTTGTAGTAATGGACCGATTAACCAAGATGACTAATTTCTTACCCTTAAAGGGTCATTTTTTACCCCATCCGCTATGGAGACGGCCCGAGTGTTCATTAAGGAGATTGTCAGGTTGCATGGGGTCCCTGCAAACATCACCTCTGATCGTGGTGTACAGTTCACCTCACATTTCTGGAGAGCTTTATGTAAAGCGTTGAAAATTGAATTGGCATTGTCCTCAGCATACCATCCCCAAACCAATGGGCAAACAGAAAGGACAAATCGAATGGTACATCCGGTGTTTCACTTCCTTTACTCAGGATGATTGGGTATCTATATTACCGCTGGCAACCCCAGTGGTCCTCGAGCCAGGGCTGTAAGAGAGGTCTCCTTCTACAGTTGGACTCTGATACCAGGTACATTATACCAGGTACATTACACCTTCACCAGAAGCACTGTGAAAAAAATATTGAAAAAGGGATTTAAAAAATATTTTGCCGTGGGGGTGGGGGCATTTGCCGGTGCAAAGCGCCACCTCCCTGAAATGAGTTTGCCACCTCCCTGAAATTTGTTTCTGCAGGTTGGGATGTCTGCTGTGTATACCAACAGAAGTGTAATAACAACTTTTGGTGTACTGTATTGTGCACACCACCAGAAAAGTAGTAGCAACTGCACTATGGGTGTGCGGTACTGTGTACACCAACAAATGTCTAATAACAAGTTTGGGTGTACTGTGCACACCACCAAAAGAGTAGTAGCAACTGCACTATGGGTGCACAGTACTGTGTACTGTGTACACCGCCTGAAGTATATTAGAAAAAGTACACCAGGAACGGCCTGCAGTCAGATATAGCTAAACTGGATACAGTGGATATATATATATACGAGACTGTGTGTGTGTGTGTGTGTGTGTGTGTGTGTGTGTGTGTGTGTATATATATATATATATATATATATATATATATATATATATATAATACAAGGCAGCTAACTGAATAACCTGCCTGCCTGCTCATTCTAAATGATACTCTCTCTCCGTCCGCACCAACAACACACTACACTGGGCCGACATGCAGGCAGCCTTATATAGTATGGGGTGTGGGCTTAGTCCCCTGAGCCATGATTGGCAAAAGGCACCCTGCCTTTGGCCAATTATGGCTCTCTTAGCTGAGGGCGCTGGGATTGGCCAAAGCATGCAGGTCATGGTGCATGCTTTGGCCAATCATCATACAGCCAATGTTCGAGTCGAACTCATGTTCGACCCGAACAGAAAGCTCATCCCTTGTAGTGATGAATAAATATAGCGTTCACATTTGATGGAGAAAATATCAGCTAGTCATCTGTGCAAGTCTTAACATCCCTAGCAGAGATCGGCAGTCAATCGGCTGGTGTTGTGCAGAGATTGGCCGAGAAGCTGCTGGGTGGTGAGAAGGAAGCACTGGAGAATGGAGAGGCCAGCGGCATTGTGTTTATCAGCAACTGGGTGTCCTTGCCTTGCTTGACACTCTTCTGAAATGGCCAGGAAGTGGCTGGGCAGAAACAGACAGGAGCGCTGTGACTGGGGAAACTAAACCACGTGCAGATGTCATTACCTCATCCCAGCAAAGATTGCCAAGCCAGCCGAGGACACAGAGAAGCCTTGCACATGGTTTAGATTCCCCAACCACAGCGTTCCTGTTTTTTTTTGCCCAGTCGCTTCCTGGCCAAACTCTGCATTTCAGAAGAGTGTCAAGCAAGCCAAGGGCCCCCAGACACTGATGCACACCACACCCCCAGCCTCTCCATTCTCCAGTGCTTCCTTCTCACCACCCAGAAGCCTTCTGCTAGAGATGTTAAGACTTCCACAGATGACTAGCTGATATTTCCTCCATCAAATGTGAGTGCTATATTTATTTATTCATCACTACTAAATGTAGATGTAGATAACCCCAATAAATGGGTTATCTCAACCCCGCGCTTGGAGGAGAGAAACTGTACAATCAAAAAAAATTATATATATAGGATGTTGTAATATTACGGTGATGATAAAGCGCTAACAAAGCACTGATTTATCATCCCTATTCAATTAAATGTTAATTGACTACAAAAAGCTGCTCCCTTTAAAATCCGTAGATTTGATGAATGGTGAGGTTTTGGTAATTGGGGCGCTATAAATCTATAACAAACTAAAGATATTTGTAAATATTATGAAATATAAAATATAACTCTCAGATGAGGTGTAAGTGCCTCTAATTATGGTGTAAAAATCCCTGGTGAGAAGCTCATATTCAAGATTAATTGTGAACCTCCTAATAGATCATATAATTTGATGGTGAGTATTAAAACTTGATATGGTGATGAGAAATAGGAAAAAACCAATTTCTATAATAGTGTCAGATAATCAACCAAATTTTTCAATTTTTGGTTGATTATCTGACACTATTATAGAAATAGTTTTTTTCCTATTTCTCATCACCATATCAAGTTTTAATACTCACCATCAAATTATATGATCTATTAGGAGGTTCACAATTAATCTTGAATATGAGCTTCTCACCAGGGATTTTTACACCATAATTAGAGGCACTTACACCTCATCTGAGAGTTATATTTTATATTTCATAATATTTACAAATATCTTTAGTTTGTTATAGATTTATAGCGCCCCAATTACCAAAACCTCACCATCACTACTAAATGGCTGTTTTCAATAATCCACACTCAGATAGAGGCGCCTCCTTCTTCTTTTTCTTCTCTAATAGTAAATCCTACTGATAATGTTTGGTATTGCCCCACGGTGCAACAAAATTAATATATGCCCCTCTGTGTGTAACAGCCTCACCCGATTGCAGAGCAGCCTTAGTAGAACTGGGCTTACCAATTACCTCCTTGTAGCTCGTCGTTCGTTGTCTAGGGGTTCCCAGAGTTAGTACCCAGTAATTGCTGAGACTGACACTCAAAGTCCTTTTGAGGATTTTTATTTGCAAAAAAACTTTTAAACATAACACAGTCTCTCAGTTGGGAATAGAGGGTATGGGTGATAAAGCTCAGGCACTTCAGAACGGCTGACATCAAATGAATGTCTCTCCTAGATGATCCAGGGAGTAGCCACTCGCAACTGGACTCTTCACTGTTGGATAAACCCTTGGTTGTAGATCTAGCAGCCAACAAGTGATTCGGAATTAGCAAAGTCTCTGCCACAGACTAGGTTGTGAAACTTCAAATGAACAATGTATGTAACCGAAGGATGGGTTTAGGTACTTTTCCTATGGTACCTGTCTCTTTCAGCCGTTTTGGCGATACCGTAGGAAATGCGGATTCAACTAGTGTCCATACATCTCAGCTCCCAGGCTTTTACCGAGCAGCCAGCTTCATGGCCCTCCTCTGAAGAGTCCTCCCCTGGTCACTTGTACAAGTTGCTGTGCCTCTTCAATCCTAAGAAGACACCGGGACACTTCAGAATCCTCCTTCAGTTACTGCGCCTCGAACTAGCCAGTTCCGAGGCTCGGAAACGGTTGGATCCCCAGACCATGAGGGCCTCTGGGGCTGGTCAGGATGACCAGGCTCACGGGGGCAGCAGACACTTCTGGGTCTGGGACCCCTCGCACGTTTGGTCCAGACCTGAATCAAAGAGCAAGCCGAACCCTGAACACGTGACTTCAACATCTTAAATACCCCTTCCCGGAATGCACAGCGGGGCCAGACGTGCCCACTGATTGGCTCTGAGAAAGATTGGTACCTAATGCATCCAACCAGGTGCCCACCTCACCTATGACCAGGCAGAACTCCAGTACAGCCCAGCCAAACTGATACCAAAGTAAAAGACCTAGAACAATTAACCCCCAGAACTCAGTTACAGTTCTGGAAAAACGAAATTTACAGAATAGCGCACACTTAGAAAAAGTGTCGGCGCTACATGTGTATAATAAATAAAACCCACAATTATAAAAACTGCACATGCTAAAGAACAGGCAATTTCTGGACCTTATGTATTTTTTAACCACAAGCATTTTTGCAGCACGTACTGTAATAATTATAAAGTCTAGATAGATGCATGTTTTATTATTTTGGAGGATACGTAATAAGTAAATGGTTATGGTTTAAGTAAGCACAGGCATTGCCAACTTTTTTAGCCTTTTTTTATTTTCCCATTTTCTTGCTATTACAAATACAATCCTGTTTGTAGTTTTGTGTATATTTGTTATTCTCTTTTAAATCTTAAAAAATTAAATAGAGAGTTTAAGTGACTCAGTACTGTAGATTAGCATTGCAGGAGTATTGTCTGTTAAGTAGCAGGCTCCAATTACTATGGGGAGGGAAATTGTAAATAGGGCTGGCTTAAGAGCAGTTGGAAAGCAGAGCACAAAATAGTCACACCTGTTGAGAGCGAGAGAGAGAGAGAGAGAGAGAGAGAGAGAGGAGAGAGAGAGAGAGAGGAGAGAGAGAGAGAGAGAGAGAGAGAGAGAGAGAGAGAGAGAGAGAGAGAGAGAGAGAGAGAGAGAGAGAGAGAGAGAATGCTTTGAGTGAAATGTCTTGGAACAGCAATAATGTAGACATTTCCCTGTTGTAAGGATATCTCAAGAAGCATTGGGAGACTCAGGAGAAGAACAGTGGATTTGTCTGCTACGTTATTATTGAAATATCAGAACTGGCTTCTGGACTGGTATCATGCCTCCACAAGTGATGCTGGATTGTTCTGATAGGAAAAGGTTAAGTCCACAATTATCTGGATCCCTGAAGAGGAGAAATTCATCCAGGCCCAGCAGCCAGGAGCTTGGAATCAAATGTGTCCTTGTGGGAGATGGTGCAGTCGGAAAGACCAGCCTGGTGGTTAGCTACACAATAAATGGCTACCCCACTGAGTACCAGCCAACTGCTCTAGACACATATTCAGGTGAGTTAATTTTAGTTTCTTTAAAGTTGTGGCCACCAAAAAGAAATGTGGCTTAAAAAAAAAAATAATAATAATTGGGAAATTTATTTTTTTTTTACTCACCTCTAAATGCCTGTTGCTAGGGGGTCCCTCGTAGTCTGCCACCTTCATTGCCCGGACTAAACGTCACTTCACCTAGGCGCCTAGGACCTGTCATGTGTCCCAGATGAGTGAGCGTCGAATCACGGCGCACGGCGCCGCTCGCGCATGTGCAGTAGGTGCCCGGCTGTGAAGCCACAGCCGGATTCCCACATTAAGAATGCCGGTGCCGCGAGCGGAGCGGGGAACGGGGGGGGGGGTCTCGTTCCCCCACATCGCTGGACCCCGGACAGGTAAGTGTCCGATTATTAAAAGTCAGCAGCTGCAGTATTTGTAGCTGCTGACTTTTAATTTTTTTTTTTTTTTGTGTGAATTTATATGTTGTTTCAATTATGGAGGACTATAAAGCTTATTTTGGTGGCCAGTTTCTATATCTTCTGCTACAGCATCAAAAATAGCAAAAGCTATATATTTTTTTTTGTATGAATGTAGATCCCACTTATCTTCTGGTCGTTTCAACACATGCTAATATTTATGGTTTATCTGTAATGAGAACTTTGCATTATTCCCTTTGCAATTCAGTTGTTAAATTGTACAATGTTTAATTTCCAACACTGTTCAGATCATGTGTGACCCGAGGAAAAGTTCCTTCACCTCAACATACCAGCAATTTGATGGCAGGGTCCTACCAAAAAAAAGCATTTATTGCAAGGACCTCCAAACACTATACTTCTACCCGCACACAGTCATGCAATGCTGCAAGCAAGTTGCCCAAAAATCAGCTTAAAGTGGTTGCAAGCTCACATCGGAGAAAAAAAAAAAAAAAAACCTGCAAGACAAAGGCATAATGAGCTAGTATGCATAGTATACTAGCTCATTATGTAATACTCACCTGAGATCTAAGCCCCTGTTGCGGTGCCCTTACACAGCACCGGCCGGCGACATCGCTCCAGGAGTCACTTCCGGGTATCATGGCTCCGGAGCTGCGATTGGCCAGAGCCGCGATGACGTCACTCCTGCGCATGCACCGCCGGTAACAGCACACTGATTGAAGCAAAGTATGTGCCATTTGTTTCAGTGCGCATGTGCCGATGGCGTCGGCACATTCGGATATCTCTTAAACCGTGCAGGTTTAGGAGATATCCGGGGTACCTACAGGTAAGCCTCCTTATAGGCTTACCTGTAGCAAATAGTGGATTGTAAGGGTTTAAAAGTAATAACTGCAGGAGATTGTGGCAGTACAGACAAAATAGCCTTTAGGTTGGCACCCACACTGTAACCCCACTGGTAACTGAACTTGAACAGCGTAATCTATGCATTGATCATATAGGGGTTTAAACACATTTGGCACTTGGAGGCAGGGTTGCCAACCATCAGTAAATTTACTGACAGTTTGTAAAAACTGATTTTTTATTTTTTTACAACTGTCTGTATCAGGGGCTGATAATTTGCCATGCTGTGTTTTTAATTCTGAACCAGGCAAATCAATTTTTATGAGTATTGTCAGTGTTTTTCCATATTGTATTAATACTGTTTTAATATTAGTTTTTAATAGGATATGTGTCTTTTTTTTTTTTTTTCATGTTGTCAGTAAAAAATGTGTTCCGCTAGTAAATGTTATGTTTTGTCAGTAAAAAAATGCTGCGGGAGGTTGGCAACACATGTTGGATTAACATCACAGAATAAAGCCTATTTATACTTTTGCGTTTTTGACATGCTAAAACACATCCACTCCACTTCACCTTTTTAATGAAGTATTATCTAATTTCAGTGAAACATTGAAAGCTAGATGGCTGTGTAAACTGTTGGTTCTATATAAATCCTATATAATCAGTAAAGAGACCAAATGGTCCCCATTTTTTTTTTCACCTGATGGGGAGGGGGCATGAGCGCACAGTGAGCGGGTGACGTTGATGCGGCAGTGCATTTTGGAAAATGTAACATTCAGAGCTTTTAGGGCATTAGGAGCCCTAATGAAGTCAATGACAGCGCATGTAACAGCGCATGTAACATGCATTTTGATGCGTTGGCAACAGGGTATTAACAAGTCTTGGTCAACGGCTGTTAACTCAATCCATTCCATAGCCTAAAGTGAAAAATGCATTAGAAACAAGTGTTTAAAACTGTCAACTTACAAAGGAAATACACTTGTTTCCATGCTTCTGCCCAACACTACAAAATACTGCACCTCTATGAACATGCATAGATCTAAATGGGCTCCAAGTGTTAAATTTCTACTGATTTCCTTTCAAAGTATAAGGACCTTTGTCTTAATTACGGAGGGGTGACAATTTGCTGTTGTCATGCAGAGTGTGTGACATTACTAGGAGAGTGACACTTTCTAAGCACAATCTTCTTACTCCTTATTGTCCTGGACAATTGTCTTTATGTGTACTTATCCCACCAGGTCTTGTCCCCTGCTAAGATGTCATAGTTCACACCATGCAATCATTTTGGTGCTACAAAGGAGCTGTAATAGAATATGCTATTAAATGGTGCACCCAAAAACTTATAGAAATGAGTAGCCTCTGGTGAGCTGAACCCCCCCCCAGGACATCTACATCTCTGGGATTGTGTTTTTTCAGATCTCTGCATGGAGGGGTTCGTGTATCTTCCTCAGCCATAGAATCTCTCCTGCCACATCGTCTGTTGCAGCAAGGGAAGGTTTGCTTTTTCTGCTTTGTCATCTATCAAGGCGAGTGACACTGTCCTTTTCTATGAGCAGACACACACAAAAACATTTTCACCACCATTGCTCACAGATTAAAAAAAAAAAATGACTTGCATCTACTTAGAACTTAAATTTTGGGTCAACTGACCCTTTTATTCATCTTCACTTTATAGACTCTATCTGCCCCAGATATTTTGTCAATCTCGCCGCTTTTATCGGCGAGATTGACACCCTGCGAGCCTCGTCGCGGGAGCCAACGCCGTGCTGGCTCGCATCGGGAAAGGAAAAAATTTGTTTTTTTTCCTTTCCCAATGAGCTACAAGCATTGCTGACGTTGAGGCCGGGTTCACACTGGTGCGGGGATCCGACTTGGATCCCAGCTAATACCAGGCACTGTGTTTGGTATGAATCTTGAGGGGGAACTTCACGCCAAATTTTAAATAAAAAAAAAAAACAGCATGGGTTCCCCCTCCAAGAGCATACCAGGCCCTTAGGTCTGGTACGGACTTTAAGGGGAACCCCCTACACTGAAAAAACGGCATGGGGGTCCCCCCAAAATCCATACCAGACCCTTTATCCGAGCACGCAGCCCAGCCTATCGGGATAGGGGGTGGGGACGAGCGAGCGCCCCCCCTCCTGAACCATACCAGGCCGCATGCCCTCAACATGGGGGGGGTGGGTGCTTTGGGGAAGGGGGGCGCCCTGCGGCCCCCCCACCCCAAAGCCCCTTGTCCCCATGTTGAGGACAAGGGCCTCTTCCAGACAACCCTGGCCGTTGGTTGTCGGGGTCTGCGGGCGGGGGGCTTATTGGAATCCGGGAGCCTCCTTTAATAAGGGGGCCCCCAGGTCCCGGCCCCCCACCCTATGTCAATGAGTATAGGGTACATCGTAACCCCCCACCCATTCACCTGGGGGAAAAGAGTCAATTAAAAAAAAAACACACTAGACTAGGTTTTTTAAAGTAATTTTATTAGGCAGCTTCGGTGGTCTTCTTCCGACTTTGGTGTCTCTTCCGACTCCTTTGCGATCTCCGGCCTCTTCTCCCACTCTCTGGTTCTTCCGGGCTCCTCCACTATCTTCTTCCTGCTCTTTTACTAGCGGTGGCCTGGTCTCCTCCAGTCCTTCTTTCCTCTTCTCTCTTCTTCTGATGTTGACACAACGCGCTCTCCCGCTGAAATGCAGTGTGACTTGTATAGGGATGGTCACCGGGTGATGTCACACGGTGACCCCGCCCCTTATGACGTCAAGTCCCGGGGCATGCTGTGACGGATTTTGAAGGGACCCCATGCCGTTTTTTTTGGCGTAGGGGGTTCCCCTTAAAATCCGTACCAGACCTAAGGGCCTGGTATGCCCCTGAAGGCATGCAGGTTTTATTATTAGAGAGGCGACATTGACGCTTATTTCTCGCACTCGCTGCTATAGCAAAACGTGACATTTTCCTATTGCAGCCAGCGCAAGATGTACAGTACCCTGTCGCCGAGGACCAGCATGATGGGATTGCGCTGGAAACACAATATTAGGTACTGTATGTTGAACATAACATAGAATAATCAGTTTTTGGAAGTCTTCGCCCACGTTCACATTGGGCTGATTTGGAATGCGACTTGACATGTCAAATTGCATGCCAAATCGGCGGCTATTGCCGGCAATGGCACCATCCGAATTGATGCGGTGCTGGCTTTGCGGCACCACGCCGATTCCCAAAAGTAGTTTTTGTAGTACTATTGCCAACTTCGGGGCGATTTGAATAGACATCTGTGCAGCAACCCGCACAGATGTCTGTCAAATCGCCCCCGAAGTCAGACTACATTGCCGGTTTGAAATCGTTCAGCTGAACTTGCACAATTTCTTACCCGCAGCAGTGTGAACCTGGTAGTAAACACCGCTTGGTCATTATTACCTACAGGTAAGCCTTACATCTCCTAAACGTGCACTGTTTAGGACATATTCACCCTGCATGCAGCCAGTGACATCACTGGCGCGTGCGCTCTGAAGGTCTGGCATACCTTGCCGGAAATTCCGAGCTCCGTGCTGAAACCGAGGGCTCCTGTGCGCCAATCACATAGCCGGAGCGCGCAAACATCAAAAACAGACCAGGGAACATGTCGGCCTTCTCAGTGGTGACTGTACAACGGTGGAGGGCTTCATTCCAAGGTGAGTATTTCATAATGTGCTAGTATGTGATGCGATATATCCACATTTTAACCACTTGCCTACCAGCCACGAACACCTCCTTCCTGACCAAGCCATTTTTCAGCTTTCAGCGCTGTCGCATTTTGAATGACAATTGCGCGGTCATGCAACGCTGTACCCAAATAAAATTTTTATAATTTTTTCCCCACAGATAGAGCTTTATTTTGGTGGTATTTGATCACCTCTGCGTTTTTTATTTCTTGCGCTATAAACAAAAGAAAGGGACAAGTTTGAAAAAACATAATATTTTTTACTTTTTATTATAATAAATATCCATTTTTTTTTTTTTTTTTTTTAAACAAATTTTTTCCTCAGTTTAGGCCGATACGTATTCTTCTACATATTTTTGGTAAAAAAAATCGCAATAAGCGTATATTGATTGGTTTGCGCAAAAGTTATAGCGTCTACAAAATAGGGGATAGATTTATAGCATTTTTATTATTATTTTTTTTTTACTAGTAATGGCGGCGATTTGCGATTTTTATCGTGACTGCGACATTGCGGCGGACACTTCGGACACTTTTGACTCATTTTTGGGACCATTCACATTTATACAGCGATCCGTGCTATAAAAATGCATTGATTACTGTATAAATGTGACTGGCAGGGAAGGGGTTAACGCTAGGGGGCGCTGCAGGGGTTAATGTGTACCCTATCTTGGTGATTCTTACTGTGGGGGGAGGGGACTGACTGGGGGAGGAGACCGATCGGTGTCCCTATGTACAAGGGACACACCATCGGTCTCCTCTCCTCTGACAGGACGTGGATCTGTGTGTTTACACACACAGATCCACGTCCTGCTCGATTACCGGGCAATCGCGCGTGCCTGGCGGTCATCGCGACCGCCGGGCACACGCACCGGGGCCCCAGCTACGCGGCGCGCGCCCCCCAGTGTCCAAATTGTAGACGACGTCATATGACGGCGGCCCGCCACAGTAGCTGCACCGTCCCGCCGTCATTTGACAGTGGGCGGTCAGCTAGTGGTTAAAAGGCTCGTTAGACTATAGTGTTTTCTAATAATTACTCATATACATTGTACCATCATCCCAGATTAATATAAAGAAAAAAAAGTATTTGGAGATACGGGACTATCAAGGGTACACAATCACAAAAGTATTCACGTATAGTAAAAAAGGTTATTTTATTAACATAGAAGATAAAAAGTATATTTTTTTATATAGACTTCGTGTACAGCAGTACAAATATCAAAGTTCAGAGGTTATGCATACAATCCCTAATGGAACTTAACATATTAATATACTAAAGACACATGAGTCAAGGTACTTGTCCAATAGTTCTCGACATGTTTCGCCAGATTGGCTTCCTCAGGAGACAAGGATAAGGTACAGGTGAAAATGGAAAAGGATTTATGAAGATATTTTCTTGTTCTAAGGTATGCATATAAAAACAAAATATAATTTAATATATAGAAAAGACAAAATTATATATTTACACTGGTGCTGTATGAACATATGAGGATAATTATTACGCCCAGCAAGGTCCCCGAGTGCATGCCCGACCTCTTACCTCCAAAATTAGAAGGTCCGCATACTCCCAGAGTACCAAACAAGAAAAAGTTGAGACAAATTCGCAGCAAAGCGTCCTTCACAAGGCTTCCACAGAGGGCTATACCAAACGGCCAGGGCCAAGATCGGTGGCTGGGGAACCGTAGGGGGAGAATAAGATCCTATTATTCTAAGGTTGGATTGTAGCAGGGCCTGTAGAGTACAAAATAGTACTTATTAACTATGTAGATACTATGCAACACGAGTGGCCAATATACCAGGAGGTAGCTTGATCAGGCCCAGTATTGTATCAAACTAAACCTACCTCTTTGGCACCTTATTGAAGAAAAATCTATAGGAGGCTCGGGTCTACCTTCAATGAAGGAAGGAAAGAAAATGCTGTCTTGCAGATGTCATTAATGACAAACAGAGTTCTGTGGATGAAGGAAAGGATAAAGTTCCAATAAGGTTACAAGGTTCTATAATCTTTACTTTATACCCCCATGGTTTTGAGTCCCCCTACCTTATGGTGGAGTACATAGGTCACCGGGGTATGTTGTTCCGGTGATTTTCCTGCTGGTGCAGATAGCCCCATATGGGGGATAAGGTGTACCCACTGGGTCCTATGGATTATATATAGGTATAAGTTATAGTGAATATTCTGGGTATTTATAGGAAAAAGAAGTAATCCCTCCATAGTCCAAGAATAAAGTCTGTATTATTACCTGTAATTAAGTTTCACAGCGTTTCCCGAGCCTCCAGTCCTCACTACAGTCTGACATCCAGTCAGACTGGGCTTAAATAGTCTTCCCCCGTGGCGCCGATTGCATGGCGTGTGACGTCACGCCACGCCGGCGTCACGCGGACGTTTGGCGGCAATCGGGACCGCGCCAGTCAGATGCCCTGGAACCGGAAGTAAAGAGCACTTCCGGTTCACGGTTAAGCAGGCCTCCTATGGACATCCTCTGCTGACAGTGGCAATAAGCCCATGTCAGGGGGGAGTCCACAAAGGCAGGAATTATAACTTGCCACCAAATATGGGCTAGACTGGCGCTATGAGACGATCCCCGGTCTGGGTGCATGAGGGGGAAACAAACCGCCACCCAAAAAGGAGGCGTGCATAGCCCCGCCATGCATCCAGACTTGTCCATACGGTTCTCCTAAGCACAAAACCCCGGCCAAGTGGGTCCCCCCTGGGATATGGATATAATTTGAGCCTTGGGGACCGCAAATGCCGCAGGTCTGTCAAAACAATTGAAAAAGAGAAAAGAAAGAAAAAAAGGGATACAATAAATAAATAAATTTATTGTATCCCTTTTTTTCTTTCTTTTCTCTTTTTCAATTGTTTTGACAGACCTGCGGCATTTGCGGTCCCCAAGGCTCAAATTACCGCAAATGCCGCAGGTCTGTCAAAACAATTGAAAAAGAGAAAAGAAAGAAAAAAAGGGATACAATAAATAAATAAATTTATTGTATCCCTTTTTTTCTTTCTTTTCTCTTTTTCAATTGTTTTGACAGACCTGCGGCATTTGCGGTCCCCAAGGCTCAAATTATATCCATATCCCAGGGGGGACCCACTTGGCCGGGGTTTTGGGCTTAGGAGAACCGCATGGACAAGTCTGGATGCATGGCGGGGCTATGTACGCCTCCTTTTTGGGTGGCGGTTTGTTTCCCCCTCATGCACCCAGACCGGGGATCGTCTCATAGCGCCAGTCTAGCCCATATTTGGTGGCAAGTTATAATTCCTGCCTTTGTGGACTCCCCCCTGACATGGGCTTATTGCCACTGTCAGCAGAGGATGTCCATAGGAGGCCTGCTTAACCGTGAACCGGAAGTGCTCTTTACTTCCGGTTCCAGGGCGTCTGACTGGCGCGGTCCCGATTCCCGCCAAACGTCCGCGTGACGCCGGCGTGGCGTGACGTCACACGCCATGCAATCGGCGCCACGGGGGGAGACTATTTAAGCCCAGTCTGACTGGATGTCAGACTGTGGTGAGGACTGGAGGCTCGGGAAACGCTGTGAAACTTAATTACAGGTAATTATACAGACTTTATTCTTGGACTATGGAGGGGTTACTGTATTTATTGGCGTATAACACTCACTTTTTCACCATAAAAATTGGGTGCAAATAGCATGTGCGTGTTATATGCCAATACTTCAATTTTAGATGCCTTGTAGGGGACAGGGAGGGGGGCTGCATGGATGGCAATGGTGTGGCTGCTGCATTGATTGCAATGGTAAGGGCTGCATTGATGTGGACTGATGAGGCTGCATTGATGGCACTTGTGAGGCTGTAGATGGGCATTGATCAGGCTGCATTGATGGCAATGGTGAGGCTGCAGATGGGCACTGACCCTTATATTGCTTCAAAGTTCCTTATTTCAAATTCCATTTTTTTTCCTGAAACTTCCCTCTTCAAATGAATGTGCGTGTTATACGCCTGTGCGTGTTATATGCCGATAAATACGGTACTTCTTTTCCCTATAAATACCCAGAATATTCACTATAACTTATACCTATATATAATCCATAGGACCCAGTGGGTACACCTTATCCCCCATATGGGGCTATCTGCACCAGCAGGAAAATCACCGGAACAACATACCCCGGTGACCTATGTACTCCACCATAAGGTAGGGGGACTCAAAACCATGGGGGTATAAAGTAAAGATTATAGAACCTTGTAACCTTATTGGAACTTTATCCTTTCCTTCATCCACAGAACTCTGTTTGTCATTAATGACATCTGCAAGACAGCATTTTCTTTCCTTCCTTCATTGAAGGTAGACCCGAGCCTCCTATAGATTTTTCTTCAATAAGGTGCCAAAGAGGTAGGTTTAGTTTGATACAATACTGGGCCTGATCAAGCTACCTCCTGGTATATTGGCCACTCGTGTTGCATAGTATCTACATAGTTAATAAGTACTATTTTGTACTCTACAGGCCCTGCTACAATCCAACCTTAGAATAATAGGATCTTATTCTCCCCCTACGGTTCCCCAGCCACCGATCTTGGCCCTGGCCGTTTGGTATAGCCCTCTGTGGAAGCCTTGTGAAGGACGCTTTGCTGCGGATTTGTCTCAACTTTTTCTTGTTTGGTACTCTGGGAGTATGCGGACCTTCTAATTTTGGAGGTAAGAGGTCGGGCATGCACTCGGGGACCTTGCTGGGCGTAATAATTATCCTCATATGTTCATACAGCACCAGTGTAAATATATAATTTTGTCTTTTCTATATATTAAATTATATTTTGTTTTTATATGCATACCTTTAGAACAAGAAAATATCTTCATAAATCCTTTTCCATTTTCACCTGTACCTTATCCTTGTCTCCTGAGGAAGCCAATCTGGCGAAACATGTCGAGAACTATTGGACAAGTACCTTGACTCATGTGTCTTTAGTATATTAATATGTTAAGTTCCATTAGGGATTGTATGCATAACCCCTGAACTTTGATATTTGTACTGCTGTACACGAAGTCTATATAAAAAAATATACTTTTTATCTTCTATGTTAAAGCGGTTCTGCACTCTGTATATATTTTTTTTTTTTTGGGGGGGGTATACAAAGGATGCTTACCTTTATTGGGGGACTCACCTGTTCCATCTTCCATCTCGATCGCCGCCGGTTTTCGTCCGATGAAGTTCCTCATCTTCTTCTTTTGTGCTGGGGGCCATCTTGCCTGTGGGCATGTGAAACCCCCACAGGCACTTTAGATGGCCCAGCATGCACCGCCGTTACTCGTGCGTGCGCAGTAACGGCACATCTGCCGACATCTCACGAGATTTTGGAAGATGTGTCCGAAATCTCACGAGATTTCGGAAGATGTGGCCGAAATCTCGCGAGATTTCGGAAGATGTCCGCACTGACTCCTGGGAACAATGACACCAGATCCCAGGAGACAGTGCGGCCTGACGACGATCGACGCAGAGACCCCGCCCACCGCCGAAGAGAGAGAAGACCGGAAGTCATCAATTACAAGGTAAGTAAAAAAAAAAAAAAAAAAAAACACATTTCATTTAGTACTCTTTGCCTGATTTGGAAGGCAAAGAGATTTACTAAATGAAATGGGTGCAGAACCACTTTAATAAAATAACCTTTTTTACTATACGTGAATACTTTTGTGATTGTGTACCCTTGATAGTCCCGTATCTCCAAATACTTTTTTTTTCGCGAAATATATCCGCAGTTTACAACCACTTTAAGGTGGCTATGCACTAGTAGACTTTTTTTAATTTTAGGGATGTTTGTTCAGTTTTCTAATTGTTAATCGGGAACTTGAACTAAAATTTCAAAGACATTCGTCAAGCAGTGTTGCCAACCTATCAGATTGAAATTTACTGACACGACATCCAAAATTTACTGGCACAGCCAAGTTTTTACTGACATTTAAAAATGACTGTTTTTAAATGCTAATTTAAGTATTTAGGCTACAAACAAGTACAATATGCAATTTGATTTAACCACTTCAGCCCCGGACCAATTTGCAGCCAAAGGACCAGGCCCCTTTTTGCGATTCGGCACTGCGTCGCTTTAACTGAAAATTGCGCAGTCGTGCGACGTGGCTCCCAAACAAAATTGGCGTCCTTTTTTTTCCCACAAATAGAGCTTTCTTTTGGTGGTATTTGATCGCCCCTGCGGTTTTTATTTTTTGCGCTATAAACAAAAATAGAGCGACAATTTTGAAAAAAATGCAATATTTTTAACTTTTTGCTATAATAAATATACCCAAAAATATAAGTAGTTTCGGCCGATACGTATTCTTCTACATATTTTTGGTAAAAAAAATCGCAATTAGCGATTATTGATTGGTTTGCGCAAAAGTTATAGCATTTACAAAATAGGGGATAGTTTTATAGCATTTTTATTAATATTTTTTTTTTTTTACTAGTAATGGCGGCGATCAGCGATTTTTATTGTGACTGCGACATTATGGCGGACACATTAGACATTTTTGACACATTTTTTTTGGGACCATTGTCATTTATACAGCAATCGATGCTATTTAAATGCATTGATTCCTGTATAAATGACACTGGCAGTGAAAGAGTTAACCACTAGGGGGCGGGGAGGGGTTATGGTCTGTGACGTGTGTTTTTTTTACATTAGGGGGCGTGTCTGATGTCACTGATCGGCTTTCCCGATGACAGGGAACAGCCGATCAGTGACTGGCAGTGTAGGAAGCGCGGGGAGAGGTTTGTTTACACAGACCTCTCCCCGTTCTTCAGCTCTGTAACCCGATCGCGGGACACCAGCGGCGATCGGGTCCGCTGGTCCCGCGGCCGTGGTCACGGAGCTCCTGACTGGGTCGCGAGCGCGACCCCACGGCTAGGCAATTAAAGGGGACGTGTCTATATAGATGCTTTTGTCTAGCTGTGCCATTCTGCCAACGTATATATGCAGGAGGCGGTCGGGAAGCGGTTAAGGTAGATAATAAGGCAAAAAAATATATTTTATTTTATTTTTGATATAATAATAAGTAAGTAGCTCAAGGACAGGAGGGCAAGAAATTAGAATGGCCGGCGCACGCATGAAATTTTACTCTCAAAGTGACACTTACAGCAGTGTGCAGCAGCACAGATGATGATACCTCACTGACACGACACATTCCCTCCTGAGTCACAGTGACAGTCTCTCTCCAAGCCAGACCCTTCAGTCCACTCCAGTCTAAACAGCACTGACGGTCCCGCTCCCGGCCTGCCTTGCTCCTGTCCCGCTGACCCGCACATGAGGCTCTGGCTGCTATGCTTGGCTCCCTTGCACTATGACATCACACGACATGCTCAGGCACCGCCTCTGCTAGAGCCACCTGAACACACTGTAGCAGGCACTCGGATGGTCTCGGCCAGCTCCGGACCGAGCCGAGTGTCAGTTATATTTTTTACTGGCAACCTTTTCTTTTTACTGGCATTTACTGGCAGGAGCAATTTGCCTCTTTTTTACTGGCTGCCAGTAAAAATACTGACGGTTGGCAACACTGTCGTCAAGCCATTGAATGTACTTAAGATTTTTCATATGAACTTTTGTACAAACATTTGAAATTCTAATACTGTAGGTAGTAAGACCTAATCTTGGTTGTGTTGCAATATAATAAAAACATTTTGAAGAAATTTTCATTATTCATTGTGCAGAAGAACTATGAAGGCTGAATGTTGAACAACATATTCTGATACTGCTCAGTGTCAGTAATTGCATTTTAATATTATATCCTAATATGCCAATGGACAAGATAAATTTCTCAGGAGGATTTCAGCCATATCATTTGGAAATAATTGGGATGTAACTAGGCCATAGCTACATTTTAAGGCCCTTAAACTAAAAAAAAAAAAAAAAAAGTAGTCAATCATTGGGTAAAATGAAACGGGATAAAGAATATTCTTGCATGAAAACATTTTTGTTGTTCACTCAAGCTGCCCCTGCTCCTAGACCCCATGACAACTGTGTGTGTTGCCACAATAACAATTTATGCCACTGGAAATATCTATGGTCATTCTGTTGCATTAAAACTGATTTGAGCTGATTAATGAAAACTATGAGGCGGGGGGGGGGGGGGGGGGGGGGGGGTCTTGTTTTAATTTATCCATAGGATTAAGGGCTGGTTCACACTGCAGCGATGCGGGTAACCTGCAAATCCACTGCGGGTTCCCGCATTGCATGTCTCCCGGCGGCAGTTTACACTGCCCTATGTAAACTTCTGGGAATGTCAGTTAAAAGTTAAATGACACCACCAAAGCAGTTCGCATATTGCAGTGCGAACGGCAAATTCGGACAGGAATTAGATTGCATGGGTGTGAACACCCATGCCATCCGATTCTGCTGCGGGCCAAAAAAAGGGTCCTGTGCGAGTTTAGTCCAAATGCGATGCAAATTCAGCTATACTATCTGTATGGCTGAAATCACATCGCACAGAGATCACATGTGATTTGCGGTGCGAGTCATATCCGATCTCAGACATCACACCAGTGTGAACCGGCCCTAATGGTTGTTTATGATTGATGGCTCTTTGGGAACCACTTCAGTTTTGTGCTCCATTTTATTTTATCCAGTTTTCACTGATCTTCACATTGTGCCCTTGTGCAGCCCTGTATATTTAAGATTAAAAAAGATCTTATTGCTTTAGCCCCGGTTCACACAGCTAACTCGCACAATTTCATTACTGCATGTTAGTCCCGACTTTGGGGGTGATTTCAGAGACATCTGTGTGGGTTTCTGCACAGATGTCAATGGAAATCATACCCCGAAATCTCCAAAAGTAGTACAGAAACTACTTTTGGGAATCGGTGCAGCGACGCACCGATTTGGATGCCAAATCCCATCAATGTGAACCAGGGCTTAAGGTGGTCATACAAGAGCAGAGTCCTTTGTTGTAAAGGTCATTAAACCTTTCTGCTGAAAACTGACTCACCAAATCTCTCCAAACAACCCATTCAGTTGAAAATCGAACTAAAAGGCAAAACATTTTTGTATAGATGTATAAAACAAACAAATTATAAATAATAAATAAATACCAAAGAGGACTAGTAGGAACACCAGAGATTTCACATAAAGGAAGCAATACAAAGAGAACAGGATACTTTCTCGTAAATGGTACAAAAGGCACATATCAGGAATATGAAGTGTTGGGGTAACAAACGCTTTAAGTAGCTGGAGTGTAGGTTGTAAATGAGGAGGGCTCACATATACAGCTGTTGTACACTGCAATTGTCTTCCACAATATTGTGTGGTATGGGTTTTTTTTTTCTTCCACTGCAGTTCAACCTGTGTAGGTGCATGTGTATCAGTGTCTATAATTTCCCATATCCCTGTATGTTGTGTCTTTTAAGATGTACATCTAAGAGTCTCTTAAATATATCCGTACTCTCTGCAGCCACCACCAGTTGTGGGAGAGAGTTCCACATCCTTATTACCCTAACAGTTAAGAAGAAGACCCCTATACAGTTTTAAGGTTAAACCGCTTCTCCTCCAGTCTCATTGTGTTCCCCCCTGTCCTTTTACGCTCCCTAGGACTGAAATTGTTTATTTCCTATGCTGGGATCCCCATTGAGATACTTGGAGATCGCTATCATGTCCCCTCTCAAGGGTCTCATCTCCAGCGAGAATAAATTTAGTGTTTGCAGCCGTTTCTCGTAATTGAGGTCCTCCAGTCCCCTTATTAGTTTTGTTGTCCTTCTTTCAACTTGCTCCAGCACTTTCCTTTGGAGGACTGGTGACCAGAGCTGGACAAAACTTCAGATGAGGCCTAACCAGAGTTTATATAAAGTGGCAGAATTCATTTTGTCCCTGGAGTATATCCCTTTTTTTAATGCATGCTAATATTGCTTTGGTAGCTGTAGCTTGGCACTGCATGCTGTTGCTCAATCTGTCATCTATTAGCACCCCTAAATCCTTCTCCATCCTTTGATTCTCCCAGCTGTTTTCCACCTAATGAATATTTATTTTTTATTTATGACATTTTTTAAGGGCATTACTTTACATTTCTTAACATAATACTGAGGTGATACTGGAGGTGAGTCCTAATACAGGAGATGACACTGGCCAGATCAGGTGAAAACAGAGGGTGGGGTGGGGTTGGAAAGCCTACTGAGTGGAAAAAAAACAAACATGCCACCACATCTAAGCTGCAATATATAATTTGGGGTTTAATACCGCTTTAAAGCATAGGTTTTATAGCCCACATTACTCTGATCCATAGATGTTTCCTCTGACTTCCTGTTGTGTCTAAAGGAGAGGACGTTAAAGGAAATCTTTCAAATGGGGATTCAGGTGGCAAAAAAAGTCTGATGGGATTTAGGGATGCATTTTATATAGGCAATTATCACACACTTGAGCCTCGTACACACGATCAGATTTTCTGATGGGAATTGTGTGATGACAGGCTGTTGGTGGAAAATCCAACAGTTTGTATGCTCCATCGGATTGTCGGATTTTCCGCGGACAAATGTTGGATAGCAGGCTTTAAAATTTTCCGCGGACAAATGTCTGTTGTCTGATTTTTTAGAGCGTGTGTACACAAGTCCGTCGGACAAAAGTCCAAAGTACAAACATGCATGCTTGGAAGCAAGGACGAGCAAGAAGGGGTCGGTCTTGTAAACTAGCATTCGTAATGAAGAATTAACATTCTTGACGTGGCAAATTATGAAATCTCGAAATGCAGCGCACATTCTCTTCTTTAATGGGATAATAATGAAGCTGCTTTGCTGGTGATACTGATGGAGTTATTGCAAACAAATTTTCAAAGGCTTTTTTTTTTTTTTTTTCTAGTGATATCAATAATAATATTATGCTCCCTATTTATTTATTTTTTATTTTTTGGGCAAGTTACCACAACACCATTATCCTGTAGGTAGAAAAAGATAACAACCACCGCTCCAGGACTATCCTTCTAAGCGAATGCTCCTACTCGTGTATGGGAGCCCCAGGTGCTGGCTAATGGCACAGCAGATTAAAAATCAGGAAGAACTCCGGACAGCCGCACTCCAGGAAAAGATAAAATTCAATAAATTTATTTAAAAAGCAGGAATCACATCAATCCAAAACATGACAAAGCAGGATAGGGGGGGTACAGAGCTGACGCGTTTCGCACTATGCCTAGTGCTTACTAATAGCTAATGAGTACTCAAAAAGAGTAAGCAATAGGCATAGTGCGAAACGCGTCAGCTCTGTACCCCCCTATCCTGCTTTGTCGTGTTTTGGATTGATGTGATTCCTGCTTTTTAAATAAATTTATTGAATTTTATCTTTTCCTGGAGTGCGGCTGTCCGGAGTTCTTCCTAATTTTTTAACCATTATCCTGTAGTTTTTAAGATCAAAGATACAACTATGTTAGTGTCCCTTTTCAATTTTACATTGTATTTTTTTATTTTCTTTTAAATGTAACTGCCTACTCCAAAAATGTCGTAATTTGAAGTAAAACACATAGCCAAGTAGTATTCTCCACAATTTTATTTTTTATTTTTATTGTGTATTAAAAAAATAAAAAATAAAATTTAGACATGCTATCTGCCAATAGAACTTAACCAAAAAGTGCATTCTATGCATCCAAAAATATAATAAATCAAATCATTATTATTCAACAAAAAAATAGAATAAAAGCCTCATGCATGTGTCCTGCTTCTTAATATAGGGGGACAACAATGTCAAGAGTTGGTGAAAGCAGGGGTCTGTCATCCAGGGATAATTCCGAAAAACATCCGGATTATTCTCCTAGAGCTCCCTCAGCAAAGGCATAGGTCACGATTTAATAAAGCAACCAATTTTTGGTCCAAGAACTCCTCCTTCCTCCCAAGTTATCTCCTCCGTTTCCGCAACATGTCTGGTTGACAAGCGGCCGTTCAGAAATGAACTGAAAAGCACGAATCAACCCTCACCAAACTTCTACTAACGCGAAATTAGCAGGAGGAGCCCAAAGGGTGGCTCTAAAGAGCTGAAAAAAATCCAGACACGCCTTCGGACAAAAGTCTGAGGTATAGCTAATAAGCTAATGAGTTTTGTCTGCGGAAAATCCGATCGTGTGTACGAGGCTTTAGAATTCCATCAGGAAGAATCTGCAAATTCCTGCAGCTGCAATAACTGTTCCCATACAGCAATTCCCTGTGATAATCATAGGTGGACACAAAGCTATGGCCGCATCAGCCTGTCATTGCATTGTATAGGCTAAGCAGCTATTCACACATACCTGTCATTTTAGCCACAGGAATTTGCAGGTTCTTGCCAATTGAATTTGCAGTGTGCGAATTACCTGTGTAAATGTACCTGTAACCATCCCCTCCTCTATCTACAATGAGAAAGTTTTGGTCAAGGAGCTTCTGTTCTCCTATATATTGTCTATATCTATATCTATCTCTTTAGATTTT
>CM053038.1:157505323-157507823 GCA_028564925.1 Lithobates sylvaticus
ATACCAAAATTTTTTTTAAAAATAATCAAAAATTTTTGTTTTTTATTCGTTTAGCACAATCTACTGATACAGCAATTGCTTGCCCGTTACCCTTTACGAGAAAGTGACTGTGCCTTCCCCGTCAACCCTACAATTTCGAAGTCCACGTTATCTTCTTCGTCACAAGTACAAGACACAACAGAAGACAGAATTGGCAGCACTGAGTGGTGTCTTTGTGAAGGGTGCATACCCATGCCTACACAAGTGGAATCAATCTGTTGTCGAGAAATAGACGAGGTCCAAGTGTGCATTCCTGACGGGAGGAGATGCATAACGGAGTCTGATATCTTTATTTCGCAGATGACTACCGATGAACACGTCCGCATTACGTATACAGTGTTGCACCTAGAGGGCCTACCTTTTGTAGATGCCGACAACAACCGGTCAGTAAACCATAATATTTTTTTTTTTTTATTTATTGAATAATTGTTACTTTTGTATTTATTTTATATTTTTATTTCAGGAGATTACGTAAAACCGCCTATCGCGCTTTTATAGCGTGGATTTATGGTATTTTAGGGAAGGGGAACAGAAGGGTCATCCCGTCATGTGCCGTTAATAGTGTGCAGCAAAAATTTCCTGATCCTAATGGGGCATATGTAGGATTTCTGTACTCAGACGATTATGATGCCTCAGAAATGGCTTTCCATTAAATGTTTTTGTTTTCTTTTTATCTGTATATCTAGTTTTAAAATATGTTTATTATTGATTATTTCCTTATCGTATGTAATTTTAAATAAAAAATTTTAAAAATCAATAAAGTGGTGTTAAACTAAAATAGTGTTTGTATTTTTTTTATACCTGATTAATATTATAAGTTAAAAATGTTTTTGATACGAGTCTGCATAACACAAAAAATAATATAACTAAATTTAAATCAAACAATATTTAATTATAACTTTTTTTTTACCATAGAAACAGTATATAACAATCACAGCAACAAAGGTTATATTTTATTTCAATAACTTAAATTAATTAAAATTATTTCTCATAAAAATTGAAAACTACCAACATTTTGAAAGGCTCACGTTTCAACAATAGGAAACCGTGTCATATGTTCTCTCACAGCCGCACTAGTTTCTGGCCTTTCGACTGGTGCAATATTTTTTGGCATGTGTGGGTTCTTTGGTCTCCATGAACTACTTAGGGTGCCCTCCACTAGGCAAACCATGTTGGAAATCATGACTTTGCTGTGGTCATTGTCCTTTTTCTCGAAAACATTGCGCACTATCCACTTTTTTCTTCCGCGTGGATACTCCAAATGTTTTCTTTCCACAAAAATTTCGGCACCATTTTCATCCAATTTTTTTGTCAAAGCAGGTTTACGTACCACGTTATGATTGTGGCTTAATGCCGCCAATTTTGTTCGGGCGTCCATGCCATCAAAACGATAATGAATTCGTTTTGGACGATATTTTAGAACCATACTGTGGTACGTTTCTATAACACCGGTTTGACAAAAAAAAGCCAGATGCTTCATGTCCTTTTCTAATTTAGGATCCAAAATAATGGCGGATAATACATGAAACGCAGGTGTCGATCGGACTATCCAGGGAACCGTTGGAGCATCAACCTCACCGTGCAAACATTTGTGTTGTATATCGTCAACTGTCCATACATGCTCATTCACTACATGATGTAGTAAAGATTGCCACAGTTCTTTAAACACTTCCTCGTTTCCTTGGCAAGCTCTACTACAAAAGTAGAAATGGTTTGTTATGGCTCGAATCCACGGTATAATGGCACTATAGATTTTTTTCTTCGAAATTTGTACCAATTTTCTTTTTAAATTTTTCACATAGTGCCAGATGTCAAATTGGTGATTTATTTTTTCATATTTTGCAGAGGTTAATAATTTACGTATGCCAGTGTGTCTATCGGTTCCAACAAATCCAATATCCAATTGCTTTTCAATTAGTCTGTCTAAACATTTTGTAAAACCAAATTTTTCCATTGCAACTGATGAGGTTGTTTGCGACACCTGCACCAACTCAAAATCCACAATTTTTTTGGAGAAAAGATCCATGAAGGTGTAAGTGGAGAATTTGGCAGAAAAGCCGGGACTATCACATTGGCCATCTCCTATAAGAAATAATGATTTTCCTGATAATTCTTTAAACAACTTGTCCTGGCTTTCCTGCCAACTGTAATCAATCGATGGAAAAATGTATCGATTTTGGGCTCGATTGTATGAAGTTGATCCAAAAATCGCAATGCCACAAAGCTCGAACATTTCTGCAACTTTTGAATAGCTACCTCCACTTACACAAATGGCGCCTGCCAGCAATATATTACCTGCAGGGTAATGTTTGATTTTCGGCTGGCTTTCCCACAGCTTCATACGGTGTGCGGCAGAGCATGTTGAATGCACGCACACCATGGTTCCGATTATTTGTTTTTCTATTTTTTTAATTTTTGAAACACAGTCTGGATCAGGACAACGCATCTGGTAAAGCAATTT